>CM076579.1:898528660-898795725 GCA_034641835.2 Pinus albicaulis
ACTAAATTTAAAAGGTGTCATACAATGTACATGTTCATCTAATATGAAAATGCAAAGTTGTATATGTTAATTACAATACTAAACAATATCAAGTGCAACAATAAATTATTTCAACCATATAAATTATATTATATGAAATGTTAAAGTATTACAATATGAGTTTCCAACTTAATATTGGTTGGACTATAGTTTACACATGAAATGATGTTTCATAAATTCAAAAAATTATCATTGTGTTTCCAAGGCATATTCACCAACTGTGAAGGCTTGACTGTCAGTCTATATGTGTGTATCTTATACAGGATATTGGTTGTAAGGGTATCACTAGACCATTTCTCTTCTCTCACTCTCCTTTCATTTGTCGCTCCAGTATTATTTATCTCCTCTTTCTTTAATTCTTGCTTCTTACCATTAATACTGAGTTATTTTTTTGAAAATAAAAGAAGATACAATGCAAAGTGTAGGACATGAAATATAATGAACACTATAATGTAAACTAAAGAATACTATAAAGAGTTTATATAGCATATACCTCAATCTCAGCAATAACAAATCCATTTTTCCCCATCCAAGAAAGAAACTCAAACAAGTTTTCTTTACTTGGGAAATAGTGGCCAATATAATGTGGCCAAATGATCTGTATAAACAAAGAAAATAAAATGTCACTATAGAAAAGAATACCTTAATCACTTAGTATTCAACTTTCGGGGAAAGCTTAGGCACAATCATGTCAACTAAGTTAGATGCTAAAAAGCTCAAGTTGTAGATAACTTCTGAAAAAAAATAATTTGAGGTGTAATCTTTAATCCTTGTCATTCACAATAAAATTTCATTTTCTAACACATGAACTTGGTCAAGTATATAAGCAACATGTGCTCAAATAAGAACATGAAAGTAAACTTTTCTAATAGTCATGAAAATATTTTAACACAAAATAGTTATAAGGATTCCAATCAATATCATGTAATACTAATTATATCTTCAAGCCTTGGTTATTGTTTAAATGGACATGATACTAAGTAATTTCAATTTCATAGTTAAAAGATAAAACAAAATAAAAATAAATGTTCAAAATATAATCAAACAATAAAGAGAGTATATCATGGAATGGAAATTGCAATTATAAAAAATTTGTTTACATGTCCACTAATGTCTTACCTGGAACTCCTAAAACATTTTCTTGCCCAAAATAACCATGAGGTGAAATAATTACAACATTAAAAACCATAGGAATCCCTACTGGAAACATTTTCAAATTTGATGGCTCAGGTGCTTGAAGGATCTCTAACAACAAATGAATCATATCCAAGAAATGATCTGCATGTATCCCCATCCTTTTTCCAATCACATTTCCTATAACCTTCCCACAACAGAGTCAAGTAACAATCAAACGAAGGAATTAAAATCTATTTTTATCTTTTATATCTATAAAATTTGAATCTAGTTTGATTCAGGAACATATTAATTCATATTTAAAGCCTTCTTGACATATGCAAAGGCATCAATCAAGTAGGAAATCATAAAAATCGACCTCAATGAGGTCCTTAAACAATTTCTACAATATCAATATTTTTCTTTTTCTAATACCTTGGTTAGAAAAAAGAACATATCTGCAAAATAAAACTCCATATATTACTTATGTTCAAACTCTGTATATGGTGTATTCTTAGGCAGCTTTTTAAGATGTTCCTCTGCATTTACCGAAACGAATTGTAGCTTGGTTAAAATTTATATCCTTTCATTCAACATCAATTTCTGCAAGATAAATGTCACACATTATTCTTTCCCATTTCTCAACATGCTACATATGATAAATTGAAAGTCACATGAAACCAAGAGAACTATTTTCTAATCAAAACAAACAAAAAATAGTGCCTCTAATAAAACTTCATTCTAATATTGTTGGCGAGAAATCAGGTCTCGTGGACAAGACCGAGGTTAAAGAGTTGTGGCCAACAAGGGGTCCGGTGTAGTCTAGGAACACGCCGGAATTTTCACCCTGCTCCGGAGAGCAGTGTGTCTCACCCGAGGCGTGCCGCAACCACATGCAGAAGGGGATAAGATCAATGGCAAGGAACAAACCCGCAACTAATGAAGAGCAGTGCATCCATTACATATACAGAGTTATATATGCAAGATCACTTAATAAGCATTCAGACATTCACAAATAAAATTTTAAACCAGCATAAACACATTACAAGCACATGAACATCTTATTGAGACAACAACCTTCCTGTATTAATCTCTTGGCCAAACATCTGATTACATAGCATTCTTACTGATAGCTCACAAATCTGATACAGATGGATTTCAGAACAGAAAGGTAGAATAGAGAAGATAAGAAACCATATGAAGAAGATGCATGATTCCTCCGCAGCTGCTCTGTGCGTCTTTCCCTGTCTTGAGCCTCGCAACCTCTTTAGCATCTATTCAACACTCTTCTCTTTTCAGCCAGGTGACTGTTATTTATTCACCCGCTCTTGCGACTATCAGTTCCTCTGTGGCTTTACTTTGGCCTCTCCTAGCTTCTCTCCTGTTATCTGCGTGTTCCACTTCCTGTCTTCTGCTGTGTTTCCTTCATCTGCACTTGTCCCTATTCTATCTCCAGCTATCGTATGCTTTCGCGCCGCCTTGGTAGCTCGACTCCACCGAGTAGTTGCAACGCGGTCGTGGTGCCATGTGTATTCATGCCGCAACTCAAAAGGGTCAAAGTTCAAATGTCTTAGCCAAGATTTCAAAACTAGACAAAAACAAGGGCCCCAATAGGCCCCGACCACAATTCCTTGACTCGTTCGTGAGTAAATCACAAATAACAGTTTCTACTTCCATTTCCCCACTGGCTCTCGTGCTCTGTTTTGTTGTGCCCTCACCATGCGCCCTTTCCTACTGTGCTCCGCGACTTGGTTGTTCAAACAAGGGCCCCAACTCCGGGATCCGGTGGAGCACTATATCTCTAAGCTCGGTGAGGTCTGCCACCGCTTGCTGCCATTCCTACACAAGCAAGTCGGCTTCTTGAGAGATCCGGGTGGCGGCGGCTTCGTCTATGTTCGTCGGGGCATCCCCGAACAACGTGGTAAGCTGGGCTTCGGCCATGGCATCCAGCTGGTGCATGGCGTCAGCATTGGCGCGAAGGGGCAGACGAATTTCCTGGAGGACGTGTTTGGCCGCAGCCGAGTCGGCCTCAGTCTGTTGCAGTTGAAGTTCGAACTCGTTCGCCTGGGCGTAGAGCTGATCTAACCTTGCTGGGTCCGCGGTTGCCTGAATGTCACGGGAAATTTGTTGCAGCTGGGCAGCGATAGGCTGCGTCTTGACAGTTAGAGCGAGTGAGCACTCCTGCAGACTCCGCAGAAGGGCAGAAGCCGCGGCCGCAGTGGAATGGAGAGTTTCCTGCATACTAACTGCCTGATTCTGCTTGGCAGTCACTTGTTCTGAATGGACACTCGGTGGATCTGGAAGGGTAGGCCATGCGGCTAATGCCGCTTGGAGTTCCTCGTTCTCTCTACAAACAACATGGAAAACAGTCCGGAGGTGGTGAGCCTGGAGTGCTATATTGTCCTCCGCTATAGTGGTAGGAAGTGGGGCATAATGAGCCCTTGCAGCGGGCCATAAGTTGGAGAGCGCCTGAGTAGCAATGTTGACCTACTCCTGTAGGTTGGTCTTCTCCCTAATCAGCTGATTGCACTGTTCAGTAAGCGCCGTGATGTGATTACGCTGCTCGGTGCACCACTGCTGTAGCTCTGTGTGAATCTGCTCGGCCTTGAGGGCCGCCCGCTGAATGAGTAGGTACAGCTGTGCTGGACTCCATGGTTCTGTGTTGGTCGTGCTGGGTGAGCCCTGCTCCGGCACCCGCTCCTGTGAAGGTTGGTTGCTGGCCACTGGTCGGCTTGAAATCTCTGGAGGATGGACCGGCGTCTGCTGCTGCACTGAAGTGGCCATCTAGGACTCCGGCCGGTCTTGCTGCGTGGTCTGCTCTGGGGGAGGGGCAGCCGAATCAGCCCCACCATTCGTTAGCCTGGTAGATATAGTAGAAGGAGGATCCTGGGCCATGGCCACGGGGTCAACCGGCGGTACCACGGCTGCAGTACTGGAGGTGACTTCCACCCCGTGGTCACCTCCGAAAAGTTCCCGGATGAGAGAATCTAACACAGTGGCTGATGAATTGGATGGATTGGAAGAGGTGGCAGGTGGTCGGCTGGTGGAGGGAGCGGTGGACGAAGTGAAAGAAGTGTGAGGGAGGCGAAGGTTGAGGAAATCTGACGGATCGATCAGAGGTTCCTCCGAAATCAAAGTCGCCGTGGGTGGAGTGGCTGGTGGATCGTCGTCAGTAAGATCCACCACTGGATCTGTGACAGCAATGCGAGCCCTCTTGGATGGAGGTGGGTCTGATGAATCGGGTTCGGGGCCCGGTTCGTCCATCGGTGTGATGATCGGGGTGGCAGAGGTGAACAGGTTAGTGGGAATGGGAGAAATGAGGGGGGCGGTATTGGAGGGAACACGAGATCGACCGATATGAAATTCAGCAAAGGAGGGAAATATAGGGGCACCACTTGAAGCAACTTGGGTTGCCATGTTAAGTCGGCGTACCTGGCCATTGAGGTGCTCAACGATGGGGACTAGCGATTCGGGCAGGTCCGGTGCGGTCTCAGCTGCATCCTGTGGAGGTTCCACCGCAACCTGTGAGGACTCCGCTACGCCGGTCGCGGCAAGCCACTGTGCCGGCAGCATCCGATCAAAGTTATAGCGGGTGATCCTGTCATGGACATGCTTGACAACCCCCGGCCACGCAGAGACCTCCCGGTGAAAGGTGTCGTCATTCAACTCGAATCGGAGGGGCGCCATGTGAAAGGTGGTGTCCGACACGCAAGTTGGCTGGAGGAAGGTTTGCCTGTGGCTGACCCCAAACCACACCTGCTCACTGTACTCATCCAACAGGTGCCTGGGCACCCATTACTGGTTTGTCACCACATCTGTCATCATCCCATACCACGCCCGAAACGCTTCTGCGTTCACCTGTTTGGTGCTGGGGTCTGTGGACACCTGCCAGGGGGTGTATTTCATCGCAAGAGGCTGGCTTACGGTCATCTCCGCCGGCACCCAGACAAGAGGAAGGTGCCATTTCCACATGGTGAAGGCTAATATCAAGTACCCGTAAATGAAACTGGTGGTACGCTTGTAGTTCTCTTCGCAGACCGCGAAGAGTTCTTTTAGCACAAACGAGCACCAATTCAACTTGGCGCCCTAGATGCAGTGCTCTGCACTGGAGATTGTTTCCAGAGTGCACTCTCCCTTCGTGTAGTGCCGCATCGTCTTGCTAGCGATAAACCGAAGTTCTGGCTTATTGATCAAATCAATTTTGTCACCTTTGCCCCCTCGGCGAGTGCCATACTTGGTGTACAAGTCTGAGTCACCCGACTTTCGGGCGCGCTTGGAGGATGTCTGGCCAGCAGCGGAGACATCCGCGCCATTCTGAGATAGCCCTGTAAGCCGATGAATGTGTTCGGCATGAATTGGAATTTCCTCATTGAGCCACAGGGACCCGTTCTGTATCCGACTGAGGAGGAACAGGGTGCATTGCAGGGCCAGTCCCGTGGTGCCAAAAACTGGAAGAGTCCTCAAATTCATCAAGGACGACTGCTGTAAGCCCTTGAATTTTGATCGCATCTGGCTGTTGGAGCTACTTCCTGGAGTGTAATGGTGCTCCATGTAGGTCTGCCAATGGAGGTGGGGGAATTCAGTTGGGTTAGACAGGTTAGCGTCCATACATGCTGCATTGTCATACTTGCCCACTAGCGACTCTACGCGGTGAATTCGGCTGTCTAACACTAGTTCGGGGACAGAGATGAGAGCTCTCGGCATCTTGGTGCGGCGCTGGTAGACTTGGAGGATTCTGCTGGAGTTTCCTTCTGAGTGCGGTGCGCTTGAAGGCTGTAATTCCTCTAGAGTCGCTGCAACTTCCAAATTGAATTGGTCCGTCATTCTCATGCTGTTGATATTCATGCAAATTATGGCATCCGCTGGCACGAGCGGAGTTGATGAGACTCCATAACAGAAATTAATTTTTTCCATCCTTCGAGGCTGCGATAATTGTGCGATCAATCGCATGCCTGTATGTAATCTGATAGTTGCTGATGGCATCATGGGAATATGGGCGGACACGATGGCTGAGGGAACTGCGGGTGATGGAAAATGATTATGGTACAATTATTGTCTACTTATGGTAATTTATGAAGAAAATCTAAGCGATCCTTCGGACTAACAAAAGGACTGACGGAAATGACCTGGACTGACACTGGCACGAGGATGGATCCTACGCGAACGACATGCTGGACTGGTGCGGCGACACGCTGGACTGGTGCTGCGACACGCTGGACTGGTCTGCCCTGACCACAGTTGGTTGTGGTGAGGTACCCGCAACTGACCAATTATTTTACAGACTGCCTATGAACGGAAAAGACTCCCTACGCTCATCCCGGTTGCGGGAGAGTTATTCGACTAAGCTACTCTACGGGTTCTCTCGGTTGCGAGAGTTATTGATGAAAAATAAAAGGTACCTACTCCTGGTAGGGTTTCAGGCGTGCGCCGTTAACCCACCCAGGAAGAATTGTACCGTCCAGCTGTGCCAGCCGAACGCCTCCTGAATCGCGGATCTCCATGACAAAGTAGGGTCCCAACCAGTGCATTTGGAGCTTGCCTGGAAACTTCTGGAACCGGATTTCATACAAGAGAACTTTGCCACCAACTTGGAAGGCTTTGGTTTTGATGTGGCGGTCGTGCCACGCTTTTTGTCTGGCCTTCTGAACCTTCTGGTGGAATTCCACCAGGAATCGGGCCTCATCTAGCTCCTGTAGTTCCTGGAGGCGTTCCCGGAGTGACTCCTCTTCTGAGAATTGGAGGGACGTTGCGATCAAAAGACTGGGTACAGTGAATTCGGCGGGAATCACAGCTTCCCGGCCATACACCAACTGGAATGGTGTCTGGTTGGTCAAACGTTTCACTGTGGTCCGGTAGGCCCATAATGCCGCTGGGAGGCGCTCGTCCCAATTTTTGCGCTGAGCACTACAAATTTTAGTCAAGCCCTTCTCAAGAATCTTGTTGAAAGCTTCCACAATAACATTGGCCTGTGGGTGGTATGGGCTGCTTTTATGATGCTGAATCATAAATGTGTCCAGTAGTGACTTGACCGTGGCATTAATGAAATGCGTACCCTGATCGCTGGTCAAGCTCCGTGGGCAGCCAAAGCGGTTTATGATGTGTTCAAAAATGAACCGGGCAGCGGTTTCTGCCGAGCAGTCGTGTACCGCTGCTGCCTCAGCCCACCGTGTGAGGTAGTCCATGGCGGTGTTGATGTACCGGGCCTTGGAATGTCGAGCGACTGGTGCGATGGGACCTAAGAAATCAACAACCCACTTTTCAAATGGCTGCAACACATGCACTGGGTGTAGCGGGAGCTCGTCCCGGTGCGAAGGCCTTCCTGTCCGCTGGCAAACATCGCAACGCTTCACATAGGCCTTACAGTCAGCGTGTACCGTCGGCCACCACAGGCCAGCTTGGAGCACCTTCCTTGCGGTGGGTTTCGCACCCACATTCCCTCCCCCAACACCACTGTGACACTCCCACATCATTGCTTCCCGTTCATGGTCGAGAACACACTTGCACAACACCTCATCAAGGCCCAGTTTGTATAGCTGCCCTGTGATCAATTGGTAGTTGGCCACCCGGACAACCAGGTGGCGTCTCTGAAGCGGGGTGTAATCCTGAGGGCACTGTCCCATGGTCAGATAAGTGGCAATGTCAGCCAGGTAATCTGGTACTGCTTCAACTTGGAAGAGGTCAGCGTCCGGTAGCTGATCATCCAACGAGCCTTCATTCTCTCCTGTATCCAACCTGGATAAATGATCGGGACCAACATTCAACCTGCCAGGCTTGACAATCACCTCAAACTTAAATTCCTGGAAAAGTAGTAACCAACGACAGATTCTCCCTTCCAACACAGGCTTATTCACCAGATATTTCAATGCAGAATGGTCCGTGAAGAATGTAAATTTTCCGCCCAGAAGATAGTGGCGGAACTTCTGGAGGGAGTACACCATCGCCAATGCCTCCTACTCGGTCGTGGTATAATTCTTCTCTGCATTCGATAACCGACGGCTGGCGAAGTACACGGGGTGATCAACTGTCGTCTCCCCAGGTTGCGCCAATACAGCTCCAAGTGCAATTCCGGACGCATCAATATGGACATGGAACTGCTTATCCCAGTCGGGATGAACAAGTATGGGTGTCGTTGCCAACTTCTCCTTCAATGTGTCAAGTGCCTTCCTACACTCCGCCGTCCACTCAAACGCTTCTGACTTCCGCAACAGTTTCTCCAGAGGGGTCGTAATCCTTGCGTAGTTGCGAATAAACCGCCTGTAATATCCTGTGTGCCCGAGCAGTGCCCGCAACTGCTTCACGGTCTCGGGGGCCTCCATGTGGACGATGACCGCGACCTTGGCAGGATCAACGCAGACCCCTTGCTTGCACACCACGTGGCCCAAGAGTGTGCCGAATGGAATTGCAAAAACACATTTCTTCAAGTTCAAGGAAATCTGCAGCTGGCGACACCGGTCAAACATAATACGCAACAGCGAGGCGTGTTTCTTCAACATATTGTAGACAGTCCAGTCATCCATGTAGACCTCCAGGAACTTGTGAATGTACTCCTGGAAAGCAGCAATGACAATCCGGGAAAACACAGCCAGTGCGTTCTTCAGACCAAACGGCATAACGTGGTATGCGAATGATCCCCACTTAGTGGTGAATGTCGTCTTTGCTTTGTCTTCCTCGGCGATGCGCACCTGATGGTAGCCCAAGAACCCATCAGTGAAGGAATAAGCTTCGTTCCCCGCGACATGATCTAGAACTTCATCGCTGAAAGGAGTGGGAAACAGATCGTGGATGCAAGCATTATTCAGGCTCCGGTAGTCGACATAGACCCGGATCTCCGCTTTGTCCTTCTTGTTCTGGATGACGATGGGACTTACCCACTCGGCTTCTTCTTCAGGAAAGATGAGACATGCAGCCAGCATTTTATCGATCTCCACCTTGACCTTCTCTTTGATACGTGGATTCAACCGGTAGGGTTGGTGCTTCACCGGTCTGGTCCCCGGCTTCAACGTGATGCGCATTTTGCCCAGGTCCCCCTTGATCCCCTTTAGGTCCGCAACTGAGGACATAAACAATTATTCGTATTCCCGGAGGAGGCTGAAAATTTCTTTTGTTGTCTCCTCGTCCCAGTAATCTCCCACCGTTGCGAGCTTAGGTTTCTCGTCCGTTCCAATGTTCATTTTTTTGTCTTTAGCGGCTGTAAATGGACCCCTTCAGTCGTCGGCTCCTCACTGATGCTCTGCTCACCTTCCTTTTCATCAAAATAGAGATGTATGAGGTCCTCCAAACTTTCGTCCTCTGGATCGCCATCAATCCGGTGACAAACCAACTTGTGCCTAACCTTAGGTCGTGACACAGCCGGGCCCTCGTCGGGCTCGGGCTGGCAGAAAAACAAGACCTCCTTGATTGCCTGTAGGGCCTGAGACTCCTGCGTCGTCTCCCCTTCGAATGAGAAGCACCAAACGAAATTGTCCGCAACTGCCTGCCAAGAGCGGGTTTCCTGTTTCCTTTCTTCCTCCAGGTACCAGGCCTGGGGAATGGTGCCTAGGGAGTGGATAAACCTGTGGACCCACAGCTCCTCAGGGTATCGTGTGCTCTGCCACTGTTCTTCGCAGGCCCGCAAATGGTGGCGCGGGTCTGAAGTTCCATGATACTTAAGCATATTGGAGGGTCCTTCATCCTCTTTAAAGCATGCCCGCAGAGCATCCGCCACGCACTCCCATCGCAACAGAGTGTTGCGGTGATTTTTCCACCACCGTGCCGACGTTGACTGTAAGGCCACATCCAAAAGTGGTATCCAGCTTTCAGCTGGGACCCGGTCTTCCACCTTGGCAATAAAATTATTGACTGCTTGCATGTTCAACAATGTGGGATATCCGTGGATCTCAGTCCCTACCCACCGGACTTGAGCAACGGAGGCACATCTCCACGTGGTGGTCTCATATCCCCCTTACTACCAGTCTTCCCAAGCGAGTTCGGATCTGAGCTCCGAGCTCTGCACACTCCGCCAACTGACGGAGCCAGTCGTGGTCGGGTTAATATAATCATCCTGCTTTCCTGCAGTCATCTGATAGAGATGGTCCATCATCTGAGCATCCTCCCGATTGTCCACTGTTTCTATATATTGCGGGCCTTGATACGGGTCGAGAGGCTGGGTGACCCGTACCTCCCCATCCTCAAAGATCATCAGCTCCTTCTTAAGGTCGATGATGGCGTAATTCTCAAAAGCCCAATCAATGCCGAGTAAGGCTGGATAGGGATCCTTGTCGCCCATGATATCAATAACCTCAAAATCGGTGTATGTCTTCACCCCCGCAACGTCGACCTCGACTCCCTCGAGCCGGCCGATTGGCAAAATGCAGTACTGGTTCGGCATCCTGAGTTGGATTGGTGAGTAGGCTAGCCATGGCCTTCCAAGAGCCTCCCATGTCTTTCGTGGCAGTATGTTGACGTCAGACCCTAAGTCCAACATGGTGTCGCTGATTTGGAACCCTGCGACCTGCGTGTTAAGCCAGAATTCTTTGCCTGTTCATTGCTTGTTCCGCTTGACACGTTGCACATATTGAGGGCCAGCGTCCGCTGGATCTCCAAGTTCTATGCGCCCCTGCAGTGCTCCGTTCAAAGCATGCTGGAGTTGCTGCCGCAGCGCAGCGTCATCAACAATCCTAAGGAATAGCCGGAGCCAATCCTCGACCACAGTACCTGCGACGTTCTGTGCACCATATTCCGGCAGCATGGGCTCCTCCAAACCTCCCTCGTTCCGCAACTGGGTGAATGCCTCAACCGCCTCCTGGAAATACTTCTTCTGGACTTCGGGCCTGATCAACTTCTTCGGGGATGCCGACTGAACCACTCGAGCTAGCTCCTTCCCATGGGCATCCTCTCCCGTCTTCTTTCCACCCCTTGTCACGATTGCGACGTTCTGCATGTCGGGGGTTGCGGCCCCTCGCGGCTCTGAGTTTATCAGATTTTCTCCCCTCTGCCTCGCCCGTTCTTCCCACTTCTTGATGAGCTCCGGACAGTCTTCTGTAGCATGGGCGTTGACCCGGCACTGGGAACACCAGGGTCGTCGCGGAAGGGGACACTCTCGAGCCACATGACCCTCCTGGTCACAGTTGTAACATTTTACCGGACTACGTCCGCCTGTGCGGCCTCCCCACATGCCTCCGCCACCTCTTCCCCTTGGAGCCTCGTTCACCAGGTACGAGGGACGATCCAGTCGATCCGCAAGTGCGTCAAGCGCCCTGCACTGCTCAGTGTTGTGAGTCATTGACACACAAAATTCGCAGTATACATTATTCGGGACCGTGGAATACTTCTGTAGTATCGGGCACATCTGAGGAGGATGCCCCAACGTCCGGAAAATCTCACAGTACTCTGTGGTGGAGGACCCCGGTTGCAGTGGGAACCCCGCATAAGTCTGTTGCGGCTGGTAGACTCCCTGCGGGTTCATCACCGCGCCACCCCCTGGTGGTGGACCCCCCTGGATTGCTGCGACCGTGGGTCCTGCCCCTGCCCTGCGCAACCGAGGACACTCAGTTGCGACGTGGCCTTTAACCAGGCAATGAGTACACCAAACATTCGGTCGCGCTGGTCTCACCGGCTGAAGTTTCTTGAGCTTTTCAGTCAAGCTGGCGATCTGGTGTTGCAACCTTATCAAATAAGGATCTTGCGAGGCCCCCCCCCCGATATTCCTGGGGGTAGCCCGCCATGGCTTCAATCTTCATGGCCTGCTCCAAACCGTCCTGCAGATTATCAATCTTCTGCTGAGTGAGAGGGGTTCATGTCAAGGGGAGCAGAGCCTTGATGAACCAGTCCCTCTGGGGGTTTGGATCGATCGGGTAGCTAAGTTTCTCGATCGCATCCTTGAATCGCCGCATCAACTCCCATGCGGTCTCACCTTCCTTCTGCTTAATTTCCCACAGCTCTGACAGGCCCTGCTGGTCTGTCTGGGGGAGCTTGAATTCGTGGAAAAAATCCCGCTTCACGTCCACAATTACGGGGTTAGGATGAGCCTTAGACCACTTGATAAACCATCGTAGAGCCCTCTCTTTGAGCATGGTTTGGAATTCTATTAACTTCCCAGCGTCTGGCGTCTGGCGAGCCCTCCAGATGGCTTCGCACAGGTACCAGTGCTGCTCTACATCATCATTGCCCCGGCCAGAAAACTCTGGATACCGGGTGAAAGATCCAGCCATGTGTACTTGCAGAGAATTGACCAGGATAAATCCTCCCGGTCTTGGTTGCGCAACGGTTCCACTAGGAAAAATACCACTACTAGTAACGCTGTTGTTACTGGACGTTACTAACACTGATGCTCTACTGTATGACCAACTCAATGCTTGTAACTGAATACAAATATTGCTTAAAGGTTGATATAGTACCAGGGGAAGGTCGGGATCCTAGCCATGCAGAAGGTGAGAAGTAGGGCTGCCTGGAGGGGTGGGTGCCGTCTGATCTTGAAACATCTGCCGCATCACGCCGTGCCATTCATCATCGGAACTTTCTTCGGGCTGCATCTTTTCGTTATCTTCGCTAGTCACGATCTCTCTTTCTCACGTCGTTGGGCTCCCATGCACCCACTGCACTTCCACTGCTGTCCCATCTTCTTTCCAGGTATCCAAACCCATAACTCCCATTCTCTGAGGCGCCTCCTTCTAATTTTTCCTCTCGATCTCTCTTCTCTTCAAATCTCTCATTACCCTTCTTCGCCACCTATCGGCGATCTGTGCCCACCGATGTGCACGTAGCTCCCGCAACTTGCATGCGGCCCCAACATCCATTCCCCACTCCCCACTCTCACAATCTACACAGAATTGGTCCCCTCAACCCTTCCCCTAGTACGGGTGGTTTACGCTTCCATACCCATTTTGTGGAATTCAATCAACCCTTCATCCACCATCAGGGCTTTGATCCACAACAGAATCTCCTTCAACAGCTTCCCTCTCAATCCTGAGTGGAAAACATCCTCGGCCTTTGAGAAGGATTGGTAGCACTCAGCAGCAAACTCCACAGCGTATCCTTCCAATGTGGTCCTTACCCAAAACTCCACTGCGCGGGTTAGTTCAGTATCTACCCGATGCAGTGCCACCAGGTCTTCGTGCGTCCACATGTGGTTTATCTTCTGCAAACCTTCTTGGGGCAGCGTCACTCGTAACCTCCGCAACCAATTGTAAAGGTCCGTAGGGAACATTCCCCAAAAAATTTCGTACGTATCGCTGGCTGAGTCAGAGAAGAGAAAAAGCTCCTTGATCGTCGCCTCCTTTTGCTTGGTCAGCTCTGCTTGCTGAGCAATGAACTGGTTAAGATGATCATCCCACCATCGCTGTATTGCCCCTTCAAAGATCCTCGATACCATGATCCAGATCCCTTTAGAACATGCAGGTCCCGGCAATGGAACCATTTGTTGGCGAGAAATCAGGTCTCGTGGACAAGAACCAGGTTCAAGAGTTGTGGCCAACAAGGGGTCTGGTGTAGTCTAGGAACACGCCGGCATTTTCACCCTGCTCCGAAGAGCAGTGCGTCTCACCCGAGGCATGCCGCAACCACATGCAGAAGGGGATAAGATCAATGGAAAGGAACAAACCCACAACTAATGAAGAGCAGTGCATCCATTACATATACAGAGTTATATATGCAAGATCACTTAATAAGCATTCAGACATTCACAAATAAAATTTTAAACCAGCATAAACACATTACAAGCACATGAAAATCTTATTAAGACAGGAACCTTCCATTGTATTAATCTCTTGGCCAAACATCTGATTACATAGCATTCTTACTGATAGCTCACAAATCTGATACAGATGGATTTCGGAACAGAAAGGTAGAATAGAGAAGATAAGAAACCATATGAAGAAGATGCATGATTCCTCTGCAGCTGCTCTGCGCGTCTTTCCCTGTCTCGAGCCTCGCAACCTCTTTAGCATCTATTCAACACTCTTCTCTTTTCGGCCGGGTGACTGTTATTTATTCACCCGCTCTTGCGACTATCAGTTCCTCTGTGGCTTTACTTTGGCCTCTCCTGGCTTCTCTCTTGTTATCTGCGTGTTCCACTTCCTGTCTTCTACTGTGTTTCCTTCATATGCACTTGTCCCTGTTCTATCTCCAGCTATCGTATGCTTTCGTGCCGCCTTGGTAGCTCCGCGACTCCTGGTAGTTGCGGCGCGGTCGTGGTTGCCATGTGTATTCATACCGCAACTCAAAAAGGATCAAAGTTCAAAATGTCTTAGCCAAGATTTCAAAACTAAACAAAAACAAGGGCCCCAACAAATATCGATAAATGAAAAGCGAATGGACCATTTTTGCTGCTTCACTTTGCCTGTTTTTTCTATGAAAGTGCTTGAGCTTCAAGAACCAATAAATGTGAGGGAATTTATTAATGTGAAAAAATTATGTTTACCTTTGTATACTTCTTCAAAATGATGTGGAGCTTAATCTCGCAGTTCGTGATTATGTTGTTGTTCGCCAGGTCTCTCCTATAGGCTGGGCTGAGGGTGAATGCAAGGGATAGGATTGTTGGTTTCCATCAAGTTTTGGGACAGAAATGAGCATGTTCTAGCCAGCAAGATCTAATTTTTTTGATGGTTGGTTGTATTTCAAGGAATAAAAAGTCTGTGGTGGATACTTTACACTGATCTCCTCTATATGTTGCAATAGCGTTTCTCTCCTATAGGTTGGGCTGAGGGTGAATGCAAGGGAAAGGCTAGTTGGTTTCCATCAAATTTTGTGGAGATTTGTGGGCATGTTCTAGCCAAGAAGATCTTATTTTTGTGATGGTCGATATATTTTGAAGGATATGTCGATATTTTAGACTGCCACCTCAATCCATTGATTCATTGGTAGCCTTTTGAGATTTCTTTGAGAATATCACTTAAGTTTGCTTTGCCACCTCAATACATTGATTCATTGGTAGCCCTTTGGAATTTATTTGAGAATATCACTTAGGTTTGCTTACTAAAATACAATAATTTACCTTCTTCTTCGAGATGCATCTCCTCTTCCTTCTAACAGATATTTTGTAATATTCCCAAATGGGAAAAGCAAGAATATAGTGCAAAATGTTGGAACAATATTGCAGATCATCATTTATAAAGAAAGAGGCCAATATGGAGACCTTTCATATGTTATTATAGTAGCAAAACATGTGTAAGAAATGGCCCTTAAGATGCATAACAAGAAATACAAGCCCCCAATGAACAAAATCACTCAATAAGAGGGCATGCAACCATGTATAAAAGCTAGAAGACCCTTACAACGTAATTTTATTAGCTCTGCTACAGAAAATTATTATACATCAGATCTAGAGCTGGTATGTGCCTTAAAAGTTATATCTATATCAGATACATGCACTATAAAAGCTCCTTTAAAGAACCCCTCAAGATTTTTTAGCAAAACACCAAGTACAAGTTGTAGATCTGAGATCTAATATTGCAAATCTACTTAAAAATATAAATCTGGAAAGTGTGGTTGATATGATATGATCAATAAAATAGCCTCCTCCAATAGATCCTCAAAGTGAAAGGCAAATACCCATCACTTGAAAATCAACTCTCCAAATGGTGTGTCAAACCGCCCCGCAACTCCTCCTATAGAAATAACGTAGATTTGGAAGTAAATTGTGTTGTAGGGATCAAAATATGGTTGCCCTGAAGCCACGATCTGAAAATAAGCTCAATGGCCTTCAATAATGTCCTCCCAATGGAAAGAAAGACTCCTCCACTGAAAATAAGCAATGAGATGGCCTAGATCTAGAGATCTAATCACCACTTGCTGCAAACTACAAAAACAACCAAAACCTCAACAAGGTCTGTGTTGTAGTTGAAAGAAGAAGCTTGGCTTTAAGCGAGATAGTGGACAATGTAGTGCAAGTCTCCTCCAAGAGCTCCTCAATGGAAGAGGTGGGATTCTTGATTAGGAACACCCTATGTTAAACAACACTCTATCTCAGCTAAATAACAAGAGAAAGATATATGTCTAAATAGAAAATATATTCAGAAATATAATATACATCAACATCCTCCATATGGCTGCCATCCTCTTCCTTAAATAGAATATGAGCATCCAAAAAGATCACTACATTCACACAAAGCATCTCCATATAAAACTGCGCTATCCCTCATTGATGGCCACTCCTCCATGACAACGTTGTTGATTTGGTCAAGGTTGACCCAGTCAAAGTGATCCAGCCCCTGACACACCAAGGGTGCTTTAATTAAACTACCAAGATTTGTCCCTTTCACATTTGGCAATGATTTATTCATTATTAAGGAGAATTATGGACCTCCTTTACCCTCTTATTCTTTAAACAAAGCAATAAAACAAAATTGAATATTCCAATTAGCTCATGGCTAGTTTAAGAATATTACAGACTTGCTTCTATCTTCAAAGCACTGCACATAAAACACGATCCTAAATAAATAATTATTGTTTGTGTTACTCTGAAGAATTAAGCAGTGGAACAAATTCAAACGTCGGCAATGCATGTACACAAAAAAATTTGAGAAACAACAAGTGTAGGGACAAACATATGAATATAAGAGAAATTCTTATGATTGCTTACTTCTTTCTAGGAAGAATTGAGGGTTCACGCTAGGAAGTAGACATTGACTATTGGTCGTCTCTGCCACCATTACAATCGAATAGAGCTCCTCCTTGGCATATTATTCGTCGTTTCACTTCCTGGAGATTTGAACCCTCATCCTCCTAGGAACACTCTTGATGCCCCTGCTCCATACAGCCTTATTAAGTTTCACATCAAGCCTCACATCGGTGCTTCCCATAGCCTTCTCGCAAATTTCCTAATCTGCTTAACGCATTTTGGAGCCATATTCTTAAA
Organism: Pinus albicaulis; assembly: GCA_034641835.2. Classification (NCBI taxonomy): domain Eukaryota; kingdom Viridiplantae; phylum Streptophyta; class Pinopsida; order Pinales; family Pinaceae; genus Pinus; species Pinus albicaulis. The sequence goes on from CM076579.1 coordinate 898,545,645, forward strand.
AGTGAAGTCATTGAGGCACTTGTGAAGATTTATGGTGTACTACTTGGTCACGACCTCATCTCTACAGCCTTGCCCTTCTCCACCATTCAGCCACCTGCTCGCCTCTTCTTCCTCAGCGCTACTTCGAGTCTTCTCTTGACTCCTCTACTAAAACCTAAAATATGTAGAGAAACTAACAAATATAAACCATTTTCATAATACTCCGATTGAAATTGATTGTTGGTTCTTTGTAGTGTTTCTGATCATGGTGTTCATCGTATGAAGGTTCATCACAAGCTTTCAATTATTGAACGAAACATCTAGTTTTTCCAGATTAGAAATCTTTGATATCTCCACCGGAAGGGTCCCCGAAAAATTGTTTTGAGAAAGATCAAGAATATTAAGGTAAGAAATCTTTCCTAGAGACCCTATAATAGGACCCAATAGCTTGTTATTATCTAGGCACAATTACGAAAGCTTAGGGAATTTAAACCATGAATGCAGAAAGGGACCCTCAAATTTTTTATTTCTTAACGAGATGACCTACAGATTGACCAAACATTCTATAGAAGATGTCAGAACTCCACTAAATTAATTTTCCTACAGACAAAGAAATACCAGTGACTTTAGATTTCCTAAAGAGTCCAGGATGTAGCCCCTGAGATTGTTTTTCTAGAGGAGAAGGGTAGTTAGACTCAATAAATGACCAATAGACAGAGGTATTAACCCCGTGAGCCTATTGTCAGACATATCCAACAACTGCAGAGAATTCCAATTTCTTTAGTGAAAAATGAATGGCGGTCTCAAGGGAAAAATCTCATTTTCTTTAATGGTGGTTTTCTTGGTCGACGAAATGGTTTAACTTGTGTTCTCTAATATTAGATTTGAGCTCTTTGAATTTCATATAAAACTTTTGGTCAAATTACTTTCAAAATATCAACTACCAAAACTTCAGCGTTCAAGACTTTTGCTCTAAACCTTATGAATGCATAAAGCATATAGGTCTTCAACCAAAGTTAAAAATTGTAGGACTAGACCTAAAATAAAATGAACCTCTCTTGCTTATCTTATAGCCCATGATACTTTTTGGTCAATTTAGTGTGTCCTAAATTGCTGCATTTAATTTGTCAATCCGGGAATCGTAAGCTGATGAAGTGCGGCGCACTATATGTGCAAGATAACCTATTTCTTAACTTTTTATCGTTTTTGGTTTTCTAAGGTGAAATGGAAATTCTAAGATGAAAACAAGTTTGGTTATGTTTATTCAAGGAAATGATATCCCCTATAATGATTTACCAACTTGAAACTTTAAAAAGAAATTTGAAATTTACAATGACAAGACTTGAAAGGAAATGAAAATGTGCTGCTGAAATGAAAAGGTGCTGCTAGTCTAATAAATCAAAACAATGAACTATTGAACATGAAAACCAAACTATTCTTGCTGCTGACTAAACACAAAAGAAACTATGCTTAAGGAAATTCAAAATTGCAACAAAATAAATCTAAATCAGATTACATCAATTTATCTTCTGATCCTTCATCATTAGTCCAGCTATGATTTTCGGAAGTAATCATAAATAACTTGAGTAACCGATATCTAATTTGCAGAAAGAAAACTAATATCAAACCATACATTCATGATTCAATCCCTCACCATCAGTCCAGCTGTGGCTTTCGGAGGCAACTGAAGATGTCATGCACAATTTAATATATCTAATTTTACAGAAAGGAAACTAATACTAAACTACACATTTCATAATACAATCCCTCACCATCAGTCCAGCTGTGGCTTTCGGAGGCAACTGAAGATGCTATGAGCAGCTTAATATATCTAAATTTGCAGAAAAAAAACTAATACTAAACTACACATTTCATAATGCAATCCCTCACCATCAGTCCAGCTGTGGCTTTCGGAGGCAACTGAAGATGTTATGAGCAGCTTAATATATCTAAATTTGCAGAAAAGAAACTAATAGTAAACTACACATTTCATAATACAATCCCTCACCATCAGTCCAGCTGTGGCTTTCGGAGGCAACTGAAGATGTTATGAGCAGCTTAATATATCTAAATTTAACTACTGAAGCAAATAAGCAAAACTGAAATGAACAAAGAAATACTGAAATTAAACAGAAACTATGAAAAGCAAATTAGCAGCAGAACAATGCTAGTTCCATGTCATTAGTCAAAAAGCTATGAAAATGCCTGGGCTGCCTATCTATAACCTGAAACAAGAACACTGATCAGTGATTAACAACATAAAACATGAAAGACAGAAGTGAAATGGAAATTATGGAAGTTTATAAACAGAAATGAAGCAAATGCAATGTATAAACATATGAATGGATTATGGCACAATGAGCTTTAAAGAAAAAAAATGAGAACTATACACTAATGCACAAAACCTTAGCTGAGCAGGGGCCCTCTACACCGGCCTTGGCAACAATCTTCAAATACGAATTTCGGTTAAAAACAGAGTCTTCTTATATTAAAAAGCAGTCATTACAGAAAGGTGATGTTACGGCACAAGTGCAGCGTAATCACACTATAGAGCAGACTAATAAAAGATAACAGAGACTAACATCGAGTACAAATAAGCAAAACTAAAATGAACAAAGCAATACTGAAATTAAACAGAAACTATGAAAAACAATTTAGCAGTAGAACAATGTTAGTTTCATGTCATTAGTTAAAAAGCTATGAAAATGCCCGGGCTGCCTATTTATAACCTGAAACAAGAACACTGATCAGTGATTAACAACATAAAACATGAAAGACAGAAGTGAAATGGAAATTATGGAAGTTTATAAACAGAAATGAAGCAAATGCAATGTATAAACATATGAATGGATTATGGCACAATGAGATTTAAAGAAACGAAATGAGAACTATACACTAATGCACAAAACCTTAGCTGAGCAGGGGCCCTCTACACCAGCCTTGGCAACGATCTTCAAATATGAATTTCGGTTGAAAACACAGTCTTCTTATATTAAAAAGCAGTCATTACAGAAAGGTGATGTTACGGCACAAGTGCAGCGTAATCACATTACAGAGCAGACTAATAAAAGATAACAGATACTAACATCGACTAACTCTATATGCGTATGCAAATGCATTATATATAACAAAAGAAATATAACTGTCTCTTGAAGTTCATGCTGGTGGAGAACACGTAGACCATTACGTCCACGGATCTAGGATCATGGCCGTGTTGGAAAGTAAATCTACGAGGAGTGGATGCTTGAATTCGACTAAGGAGCCATGTACAGATGTCGATTTATCCTCCGCAACTTAGAAACGGCCGTATGAACCTTCATGTGACACGAAACAGAGCCCTGTCAACATGAGACTCTATGGTTGACTTCCATGTGGACACCTTTGACCGCGGCTTCTTTAGATGAGTTTTCTTGAGCCAATAGGACACGAACCATGTCCACATCATTCCTGACTTGCCCATGTGGCTCGTTTTCCTTGTAGACACCTGTAGCATAGAGTTTCACAAAATAGCTACGGAAAGTTGCAGCAGCTGCGGAAAGTGGCAAGATTCCGCAGCTGAATGAACAAAATCTAAATCAAATAGAAAAAAAAAAAATATAATTAAAAACCATGTTAGATGCTCTTTTGCACATGATATTGACAACTTGGGAAGTTCAGGTGAGTGAAAAAGGTATAGAAAAGTGTATGGAAAAGATGCAGATTTGAGACTCAACATACCCCCACTGTGAAGGTGTTGCATGTCCTCATGCAACCAAAATTTTGATAATCTTTCTTCAGTTCATGTGCCTTGACACTTCACCCAGCACATCCAATCCTCTCCTCCTCTTCCTTGGTACTGCCAACATTCTGGGTTTCTTCATTAAGCACCTAAATTTGATATTAACGAGTGCTCTGCTCAACTTCTGGCATTTCCTTTTCAATTTCTTATTCTTCTTCTGCCATATTCCCAAATGTAGCATGGTATTATCATGGATGATTTTGTCCAGTTTTCCTTGTTCTTTCAATGTCTCATTTTCATTTTTGATGTGCCTATTTAAAAGCTCTAGCTCAAAAATTTCCCGTTTTAGTGATTGGACTAAATCATCCTGTAATGTATGAGGCTGAATGGATGAAGTACTTGGACCTGTAGCTGCCTTTTCCAAAGATTCTATATAGTCATATACTTCCTGCTGCTTGGGGTCTATTTCAGGTGTCATTTTTATTGGGTTGTCCCCAAAATGCCGTGAAGGAGAGTTATTTTCAAAATCTAGTTGAGAAGGGCTTACATCAACATCTTGCTGAGAATAGGATGGAGTATGTTCAATGTCTGACTAAGAATGAAATGAACCAGGTTCACTAACTGACTGAGATGGACTATGGTCAGCCGGGGACTGTTCAGATGTCTCCTCACCCAAATCAATGAAATGAGGACCCTTAATTTGTGTTTTCCTCAATTTCCCCTTAAGTATACTGCTTCTTCTCACACGCTGTGGTACACTATCCTTTTGTTTTTGTTTTCCTTTCTCTGTCTTCTTGGGCATAGATGATTGTTTTTGAAGATAAACTAATCTTTCAGATAACACTTGATTATCTTCTTCTTCAGAAGAAGGAGTTTTATGTACAGCCTCAATATTTTTTCTCTCTTTTGGTGTTATTGGCTTCTTACCCTTGATTTCTTTCTTCTTCCTCTTTGACAGTCTCTCTTCCCTATCAGTTCTTTCAATTGCAGTAGTAGGAGTATTTTGGATTTCATCAATTGTTCTTTTCCTCCTACTTCTTCTTGCCGTGCTACCTTCAGGAATTTCCTGAGTAGGAGTAATTTGGGTTTCATCATTTATTCTTTTTCTTCTACTCCTTCTTGCTGTGCTACCTTCAGGAATTTCCTGAGGTTCCTCAAAGAAATTTGTAACCAGAAATTGTTCCCATGTGTCTTTCTTCTCCTTTAACTCCTTTTCAATCAAAATTTTTACAAGGCCGTGGTGATATAGATGGGGTTCTACATCTCCTAAATGTTTCTGAACAGTCACGGACATTTTCTTCAAACTATTGAATAGAAAATATGGGAGATTGAGAGTTTGATTATCTAGAAAATTCATCAATAACCTGGTATGGTACATATACATGGACCCAAAACGGCCTTCACATGTAATGAATTTATGAACAACTAGCAGTAAAGTAGCCCATTCCTCTTTCAATGCATGCACAGGAATTCCTCTTTTAAAAACATTTATGTCCATACCTTGGTTTCGTAAGATTGTTCTCCATGCTTCATCACTGATGCTTTTATTCTTAAACCAACGCTCACCCTCCTGAAGAAGTTCCGTGGCTGTTGCTATAGATGCTTCATTGACCGCAAACTTAAGGCCTCCAATCTCTGCTTCCAAGCCATTAAACGACCTTGCGAATGCCTTCGTCACTTCTTTATGATAACCTCTGAATTTCTGGATAAACCGCAACCAATTTTCTTTCTTCAATATCTCCTTTACTTGCGGAGATCCCTCTATAAACTTAGGTCCTTCTGGCTCTGCTCTTAGCAATTTACCCATTTCTCTTTTCTGCTCTTCACAAATTTTCCTGCGTGAGGGTTCAAATGGAAATAGAACGGTTGAATGCACAGGAACGAGCACAATGATTGTGGGAATGTATCATAAAATGGGAATGAGCACCATAAATGGAATGGAGTAAGACTGTGGGTAGATATCCGAGAGTGAGAATGAGCACAATGAACAAAATGGAGTGAGACAGAACAGAGTGGGGTTTCGTAAACACGGCAGAGACACGACAGAGAGATTAACAAAGTATAACACATTCGGCAGTGTTTTGAATTTTGGTGGCTGCACAATAAATATGAGCACGTTTTAACAACGGTTATGGATTTATGCGGCTGTAAGAGTCCGTGGTCAAATCAAATATGTCTCATTGTCGCCGGTGGAATATTGGAACATGAGTGAAAATCGGGAATTTAATGATGGAACAGTTTGTGAATGAATGCGAGAGGATAATATGGAGATCGTGAAAGGTTACGAAATTGTCAATATAATCATTGCACGTAATGGATAGAGCTCATGGTTCAGAACTATATAAAAATGTGTTTTTCAATGCTATTTGAAATAAATTTTATTCATACCTTTGGAATCTTTTCCTTTTCCCTTGGCCTTCAACTAATTGATCTCCATTGGTGTCTTGAATGCTCCATGTCTTCATTTTTTATCCTCTCACCTGCATTTTATTTCATAATTGTGGAAATAACGTCTCACTGTACATTCTCCTTGAAAATAGAGTAGTAGCTGCGGAATCTGCTTCTGGCTGCGGAAACTGGAGTCAGCTGTGGAAACAGATGTCAGCTGCGGAAACTTACACAGCTATTACTTGGATGAATGGAAATGAACAGATGACAAATGACCAGATGGAAATGGTCATGAAAAATATTTTTATTGATGGAATGGAATGAAATGGATAAAACGAAGTGGAATGGAATGGAATGGAATGAAATGAAATGGAATGAAGTGGAATGAAATGGAGTAGGTGGTGACAAAACTTGTGAAATGAAAGAGAGAGATTTTTTTTTGGAAAATATAGAGTGTCAGGTGTTCCTGATTTTCACCCTATATTTTCTATATAAGACTGCCAATCAACGATTGGTTTTCAGGCTTATACCATTTTTTTTTATTTTATTTTTTTAACTGAAAAGAACAAAAGCTAGGCTGGTGGAGAAGAAAAATTCTTCTGTACCAGCCTGATTGCAGAACTTTCTTGAAACAATTTGACAAAATCCTCTTTTGAGAGTGGCTTATGATAAATTTTCAATCTATGGCCATTCACAATAAGAGGAGTTTGAAACTCATCAATGGTCTTGATTCTTACCGCTCCATTGCTAAAGATCTTGTCAATTTTATATGGCCCAAGCCAATGAGTCTGAAATTTTCCTTGAAAATCTTTAAACTTGGAATCAAATAACAATGCCCAATCTCCTTCTTGAAACTTCTTCTCTTTGATATACTTGTCATGCCATTTAGCTCTTTTATATTGAACTAGATCAGTTCTTAGAATTGCTTCTTGTCTGATCTCATCTAGCTCATTCAACTGCTCCATTCTATGCTTTTGGGCTTCTGACAAGTCCATCCCCAACTGAACTGCTATCTTGAAGGTCTTGACTTGGAACTCAATGGGGAGCAAGACTTCTTTCCCATAAACAAGTTCATAGGGAGAATGTCCCGTTGTATTCCTCCATGTAGTTCTGTAGGCCCACAAGGCTTCTGGAAGCCTTTCTGCCCAATCTCTTCTATGTAGATGAACAGTTTTGGTGATGATACTTTCAAGAACTTTGTTTGTGGACTCCACTCGACCATTTGCTTGTGGATGGTAAGGAGTAGATCTTCTGTGCTTGATTTTGTATTCTTCCATCAACTTCTCCACCAAATTTGATGTGAATTGGCTCCCCTGATCTGTCACAATTTCTCTTGAAACACCAAAGTGAGTAAAAATATCCTCATAAAGAAAATGAACAACTGAATTTTCAGTAGCAGATACTAATGCTTTAGCTTCTACCCATTTAGTAACATAATCAGTACAAACCAATATATATTTCTTTTGCTTGGATGGTGGATTAATAGGTCCAATGAAATCTAAAGCCCATTTTTCAAAGGGTTCAATGAGTACCTGTGTTTGCAGTGGCATTTCATTTGAAAGGGTAGGTTTCCCTACTCTTTGGCAGCTGTCACACCTTTTGACATATTTTTTTGCATCTTTGAAGAGGGAAGGCCAATAATATCCTAAAGAAAGGATTTTATAGGCCATCCTTTTGTCTGCAAAGTGTCCGCCGCATGGTTCATCATGACATGCCTTAAGAATATCAGGCATTTCATCTTCCCCGACACATCTTCTGATCACAAGATCTGGCCCTGTTTTAAACAATTCGTTAGAAATCCATGAATATTTTGAACTCTCCTGAATAATTTTTCGTTTTTCACTTGGAAATAAATGTAAAGGTAGTTTCCCTGTAACCAAATAGTTAGCAATATCTGCATACCAAGGAGTCTTAATAGTTACTGCAAACAAGTATTCATCAGGAAACTTATCCTCTACAGGAGAATCTTCTTTAGTACTCTGAATCCTAGACAAGAAATCAGCTACTGTATTTTGTTTTCCTGGTCTATCCAACACAGTAATATTGAATTCTTGCAAAAGTAAGAGCCATCTTGTCACTCTGCCATTAGTAACAAGTTTGTTCATTAAATATCTAATTGCAGAATGGTCAGTATGAATAAAAGTTTCATAGCCTGTTATGTAATGTCTAAACTTATTAATTGCATGAACAACAGCTAAGAACTCTTTTTCAGTCACAGTATAATTCAACTCTGTGGGAGTCAAATTTTTACCGGTGTAATAAATGGCATAAGGAATTAAATCTTTTTGACCCAACACAGCTCCAAGAGCTGTATCTGAAGCATCTGTAGAAATATGGAAAGGAAGTTTCCAATTTGGTCCTCTCAAGATAGGTGCTTCAGATATTCTTGTTTTCAAGGTTTCAAAAGCTGATTGACAATCAGGATCCCATTTAAATTCACAGTCTTTTGTAAGCAACTTGAAGAGTGGAGATGCTATTTTAGTGAAGTTTTCTATAAATCTTCTATAGTAACCAGTAAATCCTAGAAAACTTCTAACATCTCTTTGACAATTTGGAATAGGCAACTTGGAGATGACTTTAACTTTTGATCTATCAACCTTAATTCCATCTCCTGAAATATGATGTCCTAAAACAATCCCTTCAGTAAACATCATAAAGCATTTTTCATGGCTTAATGAAAGGTTTGTTTCTTTACATCTTATGAGAACTTTTTCCAAATTTTCTAATGCCTCTTCAAATGAATTACCATAAACCGTAAAATCATCCATATAAACCTCTACACAATCATGGATTAGATCAGAAAAAATTCCTAGTACTGCTCTTTGGAATGTTGCAGGTGCATTACATAACCCAAAAGGAAGCACTCGGTAGGCAAAAGTTCCCCATGGACAAGTAAATGTGGTCTTATCTTGATCTTCAGGTGCTACCTAAATTTGATTATAGCCACTAAACCATCCAAAAATGAAAAGTACTTTTTACCTGCTAATGTATCTAATACCTGATCGATAAAAGGCAAAGGAAAGTGATCCTTCAAAGTTGCTTTGTTCAATTCCCCGTAATCAATGCATACCCTCCATTTACCATTCTTTTTAGGTACTATAACCAAAGGAGAAACCCATCGGCTATCTGAAATTGGATAAATGAAGTTTACATTGAGTAGTTTTTGGAGCTCTTCTTTCACTATCTCCCTAAGATTTGGATTCATCCTTCTTTGAGGTTGTCTGATTGGTCTACTGCTTTCCTCAATATAGATATGATGGATGCAAGTCTTAGGATCAATACCTTTCATGTCAGTATACTCCCATGCAAATGCAGTAGAATGTTTTTGCAAGATTTTGGTTAGTTCTTCTTGTTGTGACTTTTCCAAATGTTTGTTGATATTCAATGTTTTCCCTGGAAAAATCTCAATGGTAGAACTACCAAACTCTTCCATAAAGTAAAGAGACATTTGTCTTGATGATAAATATTCTATGTCAGATTCCAACTGAAATTGTGTGGGGTCATATTCTGAAGATGTCTCAAAATTTTCTAATGTGTTCAGAATTTGACTATCCTCACCGATTTCAGAAATGGTAAAGACAGGTTGTATAATGTCCTCATCATCGACCCATTCATTGTCTCCTACTTCTGTGATTGCTCTTGCTGGAGGATACAAATTGAATTTCTTTGTCGAATTACCATTAGAAATGTACATGTCTCCAGATCTACAACTAATAAAAGCATCAGCTGTGGCTAGCCAAGGTCTTCCTAAAATAAGTGGGTGTCCTCCTAGATTACTCTTGGGAGTCAAAATCATAAAATCTACTGGATATTCCCAAGAATCTAAGGAGACTGAAATATCTTCTAATACACCATCTGGTTTAATAATTGATTGATCTGCAAGTTGTAGTAAAGTAGGTGTAAAAAGAAGGTTAGGAAGTTTTAGCTATTCCATAGTCTGTCTACTCATAATGTTGATAGCAGCCCCTAAGTCAATCAATGTGTTTGGAATTTCTATCCCATTTATATGTGTCTTGACAATTGGACTTCCTGGATCTACATACTTCTGCATGGTAATTTTTCCCATCATAATATCCGCAATCTTTCCTACCAGGTGGATTCTTCTTGTGTCTTTTAGTTTCCTTCCTGGTCTTTTGAAACTCAACTCCTTTATTGTTTTTGCTAGAATAGGAATCTCTCGAAGGGCTTGTAGCAAGGGAATCTTGATACAAACATTCTTCAATTCATCTAGAAAGTCATAGTTAGGCAACAAGATTTGTTTTTCCACCCCCTTGTCAATTTGTAGTCTTTCAGGAAAAGGAGGTGTAGATGAAGATGCGGGTTGCTCAACTATAGGAGTTGTGGATGTTAACTTTTATTTTTCTTTTTGAATGTTTGAATTTTGAAGAGATTCTTCCTCAGAACCCTTAATGACTTGAAGAGAATCCTCCTCAGAGGTATCTTGCTCTTGAATATCTATAGAAGGTTTTTCTAAAACTCTACCAGATCTGAGTTGTACATCATTGAGAGGAACAATCATATAGGTAGGAAATTTTTGTCCTTCTACCATGTAAGTATTCTGAGGATTTTTATTGTTAGGATTTGGCAATGGCTGAGCTGGAAGTTGATTTGTCTTTTTTTGGTATGGGAGCATGAGTTAAGGATTTGGATTTTGTTGAGAAGGTTGTTGTTGTGGAAATGGCAATGAAAGTTGTGGATTTGGGTTTGGAAGTTGTGGAGCTTGTTGATTTTGAAAAGATGGAGGATATTGATAAAATTGAGCAAATCTCCCATAAGGATTTTGCATCCCTTGTACCCATGGCTAATATGGATTTTGATGTTGGGGCCAAGGGTGTTGCCAAGGATTCCAATTTGGTGGGTTTGAAGATTCATAGGGTTGTTAAACCCTTGAGTTTGTTGTCCCTGCCAAGGTCTTCTTGCAACAAAACAGAGAGATTCTACTGAATTTGGGTCTTCTTGAAAAATAGCTTTGAGTCCAAGAATTGAAGGACAATCCTTGATCTCATGATTCTCTGAGAAAATCATACATGTTTCTACAACTTTTGCATCCAAGGGACATTCCCTTAAAGCATGTTTCTTCCTACATTTCGAACAAAAGATGGCTAGAGCATCAGTTTCTGCTTTCTGCTTGTTTTGAATTTTAAGGGTGTCTAGTTGTTCACTAAGGCTCCCTAAGATATCATTTTTGAATTCATCAAGCATATTGCCAATCTCTGCCCTACTTACTGATCCAGTTGCAGATTTGTTTGCCCTGATAAGAGAAGGATCCCTAGGCCCTTTTCTCGTTTTAGATTTTCCCCTTGAGAGATGGACACATACAATTGAAAGAGTATCACTATGGGAGCTGGTAGGAATAATCTCATTTCCCCATCATGTTTAAAATATCTATCCATTCATCTCTAATGGCTTTTAATATGAGGGCTTTCAAGGTTTCATCATCTAAGTTGCTCATCTTTGCTCTTTTCAAGTTGTATTGAAATCTTTCAAGTAAGTCTTCCAAATTTTCATCTTCTTTTTCCATCATTTTGAATACCTCATCCTTGTGATTGGTGGGCATACAATAGTCCAAGTATCTATCCAAAAATGTTTGTTTCATATCATTCCAAGTCCTAATAGATTGAGTGGCTAATCCCATGAACCATTTCAAAGCAGCTCCCTTCAATGTTGAAGGAAACATTTTGAGTTTTTGAGAGTCTTCCATATAGTCATAAGTTCGGCATACAACTTCAAACTCAAACAGAAATGTTTCAGGATCCTCACTTCGCAATCCATAAAAGTTAGGGAGAACAGATGGTGAGATATTTTTCATTGTTGCATGAGTTTCCTCATCAACTATAGGGAAACCAAAAAAATTGTCTCCTTCCCTATTTCTACCATTATTTCCTTCACCATTGTTGTCTCCATTGTTTCCTCCTCTTCTACCTCTACCTCTACCTCCATCTATTACTTCCTCTGCCATGATAGTTTCTTTAGAGTCCTTAAAGTCCTCTAGTTCTTCTACCAAGGGAGGATGAGAGAGAATCTCTTTGTTTTCTAAATGGGTTTTAGTAGGTGGTATAGGAGAATCCTCTAATTCAGCTGTTCCTTGACTTCCAAAAATCTTAAGGCTAGGGGTAGATGGTGGTGAATCTAGTCTATGCCTTGAAGAAGATGGAGTTGTGAAAATCGAACTCTTGGCTTTAGCTATAAACCTTCCCCTAGAATCTCTTGCTCTATGCATGTCATTTTTTTATTTTTTTTTTTAAAAGTTGGGCTAATAATTCTCTTTCTGATCTTCCAGATCACACTAGGTGCAAGAAGAGAGCATACTTAAGAAATTACTAAACCAATAACTCTCTTTTCTGATCCTCCAGATCACACTAGGTGCAAGAGGAGAGCATACTTCAAGAAGTTATCAAGTTTTCCCTTCTTTTAGAATTTTTGTGTTTTTTTTTTTTTTTTAAGAAATTGGCTACCTAGTTACACTTCCCCGGCAACGGCGCCAAAATGTTTGGTCAATTTAGTGTGTCCTAAATTGCTACATTTAATTTGTCAATCCGGGAATCGTAAGCTGATGAAGTGCGGCGCACTATATGTGCAAGATAAACTATTTCTTAACTTTTTGTCGTTTTTGGTTTTCTAAGGTGAAATGGAAATTCTAAGATGAAAACAAGTTTGGTTATGTTTGTTCAAGGAAGTGATATCTCCTATAATGATTTACCAACTTGAAACTTAAAAAAGAAATTTGAAATTTACAATGATAAGACTTGAAAAAAAATGAAAATGTACTGCTGAAATGAAAAGGTGCTGCTAATCTAATAAATCAAAACAGTGAACTAGTGAGCATGAAAACCAAACTATTCTTGCTGCCGACTAAACACAAAAGAAACTATGCTTAAGGAAATTCAAAATTGCAACAAAATAAATCTAAATCAGATTACATCAATTTATCTTCTGATCCTTCATCATTAGTCCGGCTATGATTTTCGGAAGTAATCATAAACAACTTGAGTAACTGATATCTAACTTGCAGAAAGTAAACTAATATCAAACCATACATTCATGATTCAATCCCTCACCATTAGTCCAGCTGTGGCTTTCGGAGGCAACTGAAGATGTCATGCACAATTTAATATATCTAATTTTACAGAAAGGAAACTAATACTAAACTACACATTTCATAATACAATCCCTCACCATCAGTCCAGCTGTGGCTTTCGGAGGCAACTGAAGATGTTATGAGCAGCTTAATATATCTAAATTTGCAGAAAAGAAACTAATAGTAAACTACACATTTCATAATACAATCCCTCACCATCAGTCCAGCTGTGGCTTTCGGAGGCAACTGAAGATGTTATGAGCAGCTTAATATATCTAAATTTAACTACTGAAGCAAATAAGCAAAAACTGAAATGAACAAAGCAATACTGAAATTAAACAGAAACTATGAAAAACAATTTAGCAGCAGAACAATGTTAGTTCCATGTCATTAGTCAAAAGGCTATGAAAATGCCCGGGCTGCCTATCTATAACCTGAAACAAGAACATTGATTAGTGATTAACAACATAAAACATGAAAGACAGAAGTGAAATGGAAATTATGGAAGTTTATAAACAGAAATGAAGCAAATGCAATGTATAAACATATGAATGGATTATGGCACAATGAGCTTTAAAGAAACAAAATGAGAACTATACACTAATGCACAAAACCTTAGCTGAGCAGGGGCCCTCTACACCAGCCTTGGCAACAATCTTCAAATACGAATTTCGGTTAAAAACAGAGTCTTCTTATATTAAAAAGCAGTCATTACAGAAAGGTGATGTTACGACACAAGTGCAGCGTAATCACACTATAGAGCAGACTAATAAAAGATAACAGAGACTAACATCAACTAACTCTATATGCGTATGCAAACGCATTATATATAACAAAAGAAATATAACTGTCTCCTAAAGTTCATGCTGGTGGAGAACACGTAGACCATTACGTCCACGGATCTAGGATCATGGCCGTGTTGGAAAGTAAATCAACGAGGATTGGATGCTTGAATTCGACTAAGGAGCCATGTACAGATGTCGATTTATCCTCCGCAACTTAGAAACGGCCGTATGAATCTTCATGTGATACGAAACAGAGTCCTGCCAACATGAGACTCTATGGTTGACTTCCATGTGGACGCCTTTGACCGCGGCTTCTTTAGATGAGTTTGCTCGAACCAATAGGGCACGAACCATGTCCACATCAATCCTAACCTACCCATGTAGCTCGTTTTCCTTGTAGACACCTATAGCATAGAGCTTCACAAAATAGCTGCGGAAAGTTGCAGCAGCTGCGGAAAGTGGCAAGATTCCGCAGCTGAATGAACAAAATCTAAATCAAATAGCAAACACAAAAATATAATTAAAAACCATGTTAGATGCTCTTTTGTACATGATATTGACAACTTGGGAGGTTCAGGTGAATGAAAAAGGTATAGAAAAGTGTATGGAAAAGATGCAGATTTGAGACTCAACATACCCCCACTGTGAAGGTGTTACATGTCCTCATGCAACCAAAATTTTGATAATCTTTCTTCAGTTCATGTGCCTTGACACTTCAGCCAGCACATCCAATCCTCTCCTCTTCTTCCTTGGTACTGCCAACATTCTGGGTTTCTTCATTAAGCACCTAAATTTGATATTAACAAGTGCTCTGCTCAACTTCTGGCATTTCCTTTTCAATTTCTTATTCTTCTTCTGCCATATTCCCAAATGTAGCATGGTATTATCATGAATGATTTTGTCCAGTTTGCCTTGTTCTTTCAATGTCTCATTTTCATTTTTGATGTGCCTATTTAAAATCTCTAGCTCAAAAATTTCCTGTTTTAGTGATTGGACTAAATCATCCTGTAATGTATGAGGCTGAATGGACGAAGTACTTGGACCTGTAGCTGCCTTTTCCAAATATTCTATATAGTCATATACTTCCTGCTGCTTGGGGTCTATTTCAGGTGTCATTTTTATTGGGCTGTCCCCAAAATGCCGTGAAGGAGAGTTATCTTCAAAATCTGGCTCAGAAGGGCTCACATCAATATCTTGCCGAGAATGGGATGGAGTATGTTCAATGTCTGATTGGGAATGAAATGAACCAGTTTCACTAACTGACTGAGATGGACTATGGTTAGCTGGGGACTGTTCAGATGTCTCCTCACCCAAATCAATGAAATGAGGACCCTTAATTTGTGTTTTCCTCAATTTCCCCTTAAGTCTGCTGCTTCTTCTCACACGCTGTGGTACACTATCCTTTTGTTTTTGTTTTCCTTTCTCTGTCTTCTTGGGTATAGATGACTATTTTTGAAGATAAAATAATCTTTTAGATAACACTTGATGATCTTCTTCTTCAGAAGAAGGAGTTTTATGTACAGCCTCAATAATTTTTCTCTCTTTTGGTGTTATTGGCTTCTTACCCTTGATTTCTTTCTTCTTCCTTTTTGACAGTCTCTCTTCCCTATCAGTTCTTTCAATTGCAGTAGTAGGAGTATTTTGGATTTCATCAATTATTCTTTTTCTCCTACTTCTTCTTGTTGTGCTACCTTCAGGAATTCCCTGAGTAGGAGTAATTTGGGTTTCAACATTTATTCTTTTCCTTCTACTCCTTCTTGTTGAACTACCTTCAGGAATTTCCTGAGGTTCCTCAAAGAAATTTCTAACTAGAAATTGTTCCCATGTGTCTTTCTTTTCCTTTAACTCTTTTTCAATCAGAATTTTTACAAGGCCGTGGTGATATAGATGGGGTTCTACATCTCCCAAATGTTTCTGAACAGTCACGGACATTTTCTTCAAACTATTGAATAGAAAATATGGGAGATTGAGTGTTTGATAATCTAGAAAATTCATCAATAACCTGGTATGGTACATATACATGGACCCAAAATGGCCTTCACATGTAATGAATTTCTGAACAACTAGCAGTAAAGTAGCCCATTCCTCTTTCAATGCATGCACAGGAATTCCTCTTTTAAAAACAGTTATGTCCATACCTTGGTTTCATAAGATTGTTCTCCATGCTTCATCACTGATGCTTTTATTCTTAAACCAACGCTCACCCTCCTGAAGAAGTTCTGTGGTTGTTGTTATAGATGCTTCATTGACCGCAAACTTAAGGTCTCCAATCTCTGCTTCCAAGCCATTAAACGACCTTGCGAATGCCTTCGTCACTTCTTTATGATAACCTCTGAATTTCTGGATAAACCGCAGCCAATTTGCTTTCTTCAATATCTCCTTTACTTGTGGATATCCCTCTATAAACTTAGGTCCTTCCGGCTTTTCTCTTAGCAATTTACCCATTTCTCTTTTCTGCTCTTCACAAATTTGCCTGCGTGAGGGTTCAAATGAAAATAGAACGGTAAATGCACAGGAACGAGCACAATGACTGTGGGAATGTATCATAAAATGGGAATGAGCACCATAAACAGAATTGAGTGAGACTGTGGGTAGATATCCGAGAATGAGAATGAGCACAATGAACGAAATGGAGTGAGATAGAACAGAGTGGGGTTTCGTAAACACGGCAGAGACACGACAGAGAGATTAACAAAGTATAACACATTCGACAGCGTTTTGAATTTTGGTGGCTGCACAATAAATATGAGCACGTTTTAAAAACGGTTATGAATTTATGCGGCTGTAAGAGTCCTTGGTCAAATCAAATACGTCTCATTGTCACCGGTGGAATATTGGATCATGAGTGAAAATTGGGAATTTAATGATGGAACCGTTTGTGAATGAATGCGAGAGGATAATATGGAGATCGTGAAAGGCTACGGAATTGTCAATATAATCATTGCACGTAATGGATAGAGCTCATGGTTCAAAACTATATAAAAATGTGTTTTTTTCAATGCTATTTGAAATAAATTTTATTCATACCTTGGAATCTTTGCCTTTTCCCTTGGTCTTCAACTAATTGATCTCCATTGGTGTCTTGAATGCTCCATGTCTTCATTTTTGATCCTCTCACCTGCATTTTATTTCATAATTATGGAAATAACGTCTGACTGTACATTCTTTTTGAAAACAGAGTAGTAGCTGCGGAATCTACTTCTGGCTGCGGGAACTGGAGTCAGCTGCGGAAACAGATGTCAGCTGCGGAAACTGACACAGCTATTACTTGGATGAATGGAAATGAACAGATGACAAATGACCAGATGGAAATGGTCATGAAAAATATTTTTATTGATGGAATGGAATGAAATGGATAAAATGAAGTGGAATGGAGTGAAATGAAATGGAATGAAGTGGAATGAAATGGAGTGGGTGGTGACAAAACTTGTGAAATGAAAGAGAGAGATTTTTTTTTGGAAAATATAGAGTGTCAGGTGTTCCTGATTTTCACCCTATATTTTCTATATAAGACTTCCAATCAATGATTGGTTTTCAGGCTTATACCATTTTTTTTTTTTTTTTTTTTTTTTAACTGAAAAGAACAAAAGCTAGGCTGGTGGAGAAGAAAAATTCTTCTGTACCAGCCTGATTGCAGAACTTTCTTGAAACAATTTGACAAAATCCTCTTTTGAGAGTGGCTTATGATAAATTTTCAATCTATGGCCATTGACAATAAGAGGAGTTTGAAACTCATCAATGGTCTTGATTCTTACCGCTCCATTGCTAAAGATCTTGTCAATTTCATATGGCCCAAGCCAATGAGTCTGAAATTTTCCTTGAAAATATTTAAACTTGGAATCAAATAACAATGCCCAATCTCCTTCTTGAAACTTCTTTTCTTTGATATACTTTTCATGCCATTTAGCTCTTTGATATTGAACTAGATCAGTTCTTAGAATTGCTTCTTGTCTGATCTCATCTAGCTCATTCAACTGCTCCATTCTATGCTTTTGGGCTTCTGATAAGTCCATCCCCAACTGAAATGCTATCTTAAAGGTCTTAACTTGGAACTCAATGGGGAGCAAGACTTCTTTCCCATAAACAAGTTCATAGGGAGAATGTCTTGTTGTATTCCTCCATGTAGTTCTGTAGGCCCATAAGGCTTCTGGAAGCCTTTCTGCCCAATCTCTTCTATGTAGATGAACAGTTTTGGTGATGATACTTTCAAGAACTTTGTTTGTGGACTCCACTTGACCATTTGCTTGTGGATGGTAAGGAGTAGATCTTCTGTGCTTGATTTTGTATTCTTCCATCAAATTCTCCACCAAATTGGATGTGAATTGGCTCCCCTGATCTGTCACAATTTCTCTTGGAACACCAAAGCGAGTAAAAATATCCTCATAAAGAAAATGAACAACTGAATTTTCAGTAGCAGATACTAATGCTTTGGCTTCTACCCATTTAGTAACATAATCAGTACAAACCAATATATACTTCTTTTGTTTGGATGGTGGATTAATAGGTCCAATGAAATCTAGAGCCCACTTTTCAAAGGGTTCAATGAGTACCTGTGTTTTCAGTGGCATTTCATTTGAAAGGGTAGGTTTCCCTACTCTTTGGCAGTTGTCACACCTTTTGACATATTGTTTTGCATCTTTGAAGAGGGAAGGCCAATAATATCCTAAAGAAAGGATTTTATAGGCCGTCCTTTTGTCTGCAAAGTGTCCGTCGCATGGTTCATCATGACATGCCTTAAGAATATCAAGCATTTCATCTTCCCTGACACATCTTCTGATCACAAGATCTGGCCCTATTTTAAACAATTCGTTAGAAATCCATGAATATTTTGAACTCTCCTGAATAATATTTCTTTTTTCACTTGGAAATAAATGTGGAGGCAGTTTCCCTGTAACCAAATAGTTAGCAATATCTGCATACCAAGGAGTCTTAATAGTTACTGCAAACAAGTATTCATCAGGAAACTTATCCTCTACAGGAGAATATTCTTTAGTATTCTGAATCCTAGACAAGAAATCAGCTACTGTATTCTATTTTCCTGGTCTATCCAACACAGTAATATTGAATTCTTGCAAAAGTAAAAGCCATCTTGTCACTCTGCCATTAGTAACAGGTTTGTTCATTAAATATCTAATTGCAGAATGGTCAGTATGAATAAAAGTTTCATATCCTTTTATGTAATGTCTAAACTTATTAATTGCATGAACAACAGCTAAGAACTCTTTTTCAGTCACAGTATAATTCAACTCTGTGGGAGTCAAATTTTTACTGGTGTAATAAATGGCATAAGGAATTAAATCTTTTTGACCCAACACAACTCCAAGAGCTGTATCTGAAGCATCTGTAGAAATATGGAAAGGAAGTTTCCAATTTGGTCCTCTCAAGATAGGTGCTTCAGATATTCTTGTTTTCAAAGTTTCAAAA
This sequence comes from Pinus albicaulis, assembly GCA_034641835.2. Taxonomy (NCBI): domain Eukaryota; kingdom Viridiplantae; phylum Streptophyta; class Pinopsida; order Pinales; family Pinaceae; genus Pinus; species Pinus albicaulis. The sequence continues at coordinate 898,565,017 of CM076579.1, forward strand.
GCTGATTGACAATCAGGATCCCATTTAAATTCACAGTCTTTGGTAAGCAATTTGAAGAGTGGAGATGCTATTTTAGTGAAGTTTTCTATAAATCTTCAATAGTAACCAGTAAATCCTAGAAAACTTCTAACATCTCTTTGACAATTTGGAATAGGCAACTTGGAGATGACTTCAACTTTTGATCTATCAACCTTAATCCCATCTCCTGAAATATGATGTCCTAAAACAATCCCTTCAGTAAACATCATAAAGCATTTTTCATGGCTTAATGAAAGGTTTGTTTCTTTACATCTTATAAGAACTTTTTCCAAATTTTCTAATGCCTCTTCAAACGAATTACCATAAACTGTAAAATCATCCATATAAACCTCTACACAATCATGGATTAGATCAGAAAAAATTCCTAGTACTGCTCTTTGGAATGTTGTTGGTGCATTACATAACCCAAAAGGAAGCACTCGGTAGGCAAAAGTTCCCCATGGACAAGTAAATGTGGTCTTATCTTGATCTTCAGGTGCTACCTGAATTTGATTATAGCCACTAAAACCATCCAAGAATGAAAAGTACTTTTTACCCGCTAATGTGTCTAATACTTGATCGATAAAAGGCAAAGGAAAGTGATCCTTCAAAGTTGCTTTGTTCAATTCCCTGTAATCAATGCATACCCTCCATTTACCATTCTTTTTAGGTACTATAACCAAAGGAGAAACCCATCGGCTATCTGAAATTTGATAAATGAAGTTTACATTGAGAAGTTTTTGGAGCTCTTCTTTCACTATCTCCCTAAGATTTGGATTCATCCTTCTTTGAGGTTGTCTGATTGGTCTACTGTTTTCCTCAATATATATATGATGGATGCAAGTCTTAGGATCAATACCTTTCATGTCAGTATACTCCCATGCAAATGCAGTAGAATGTTTTTGCAAAATTCTGGTTAGTTCTTCTTGTTGTGACTTCTCCAAATGTTTGTTGATATTCAATGTTTTTTCTGGAAAAATCTCAATAGCAGAATTACCAAACTCTTCCATAGAGTAAAGAGACATTTGTCTAGATGATAAATATTCTATGTCAGATTCCAACTGAAATTGTGTGGGGTCATATTCTCAAGATGTCTCAAAATTTTCTAATGTGTTCAGAATTTGACTATCCTCACTGATTTCAGAAATGGTAAAGACAGGTTGTATAGTGTCCTCATCATCAACCCATTCATTGTCTCCTACTTCTGTGATTGCTTTTGCTGGAGGATACAAATTGAATTTATTTTTCGAATTACCATTAGAAATGTACATATCCCCAGATCTACAACTAATAAAAGCATCAGCTGTGGCTAGCCAAGGTCTTCCTAAGATAAGTGGGTGTCCTCCTAGATTACTCTTGGGAGTCAAAATCATAAAATCTACTGGATATTCCCAAGAATCTAAGGAGACTGAAATATCTTCTAATACACCATCCGGTTTAATAATTGATCGATCTGCAAGTTGCAGTAAAGTAGGTGTAAAAAGAAGGTTAGGAAGTTTTAGCTGTTCCATAGTCTGTTTACTCATAATGTTGATAGCAGCCCCTAAGTCAATCAATGTGTTTGGAATTTCTATCCCATTTATATGTGTCTTGACAATTGGACTTCCTGGATCTACATACTTCTGCATGGTAATTTTTCCCATCATAATATCTACAATCTTTCCTACCAGGTGGATTCTTCTTGTGTCTTTTAGTTTCCTTCCTGGTCTTTTGAAACTCAACTCCTTTATGGTTTTTGCTAGAATAGGAATTTCTCGAATGGCTTGTAGCAAGGGAATCTTGATACAAACATTCTTTAATTCATCTAGAAATTCATAGTTAGGCAACAAGATTTGTTTTTCCACCCCCTTGTCAATTTGTAGTCTTTCAGGAAAAGGAGGTGTAGATGAAGATGCGGGTTGCTCAACTATAGGAGTTGTGGATGTTAACTTTTCTTTTTCTTTTTGAATGTTTGAATTTTGAAGAGATTCTTCCTCAGAACCCTTATTTACTTGAAGAGAATCCTCCTCAGAGGTATCTTGCTCTTGAATATCTATAGAAGGTTTTTCTAAAACTCTACCAGATCTGAGTTGTACATCGTTGAGAGGAACAATAATATAGGTAGGAAATTGTTGTCCTTCTACCATGTAAGTATTCTGAGGATTTTTATTATTAGGATTTGGCAATGGCTGAGCTGGAAGTTGATTTGTCTTTTGTTGGTATGGGAGCATGAGTTGAGGATTTGGATTTTGTTGAGAAGGTTGTTGTTGTGGGAATGGCAATGAAAGTTGTGGATTTGGGTTTGGAAGTTGTGGAGCTTGTTGATTTTGAAAAGATGGAGGATATTGATAAAATTGAGCAAATCTCCCATAAGGATTTTGCATCCCTTGTACCCATGGCTGATATGAATTTTGATGTTGAGGCCAAGGTTGTTGCCAAGGATTCCAATTTGGTTGGGTTTGAAAATTCATGGGGTTGTTAAACCCTTGAGTTTGTTGTCCCTGCCAAGGTCTCCTTGCAACAAAACAGAGAGATTCTACTGAATTTGGGTCTTCTTGAAAAATAGCTTTGAGTCCAGGAATTGAAGGACAATCCTTGATCTCATGATTCTCTGAGCAAATCATACATGTTTCTACAACTTTTGCATCTAAGGGACATTCCCTTAAAGCATGTTTCTTCCTACATTTCGGACAAAAGATGGCTAAAGCATCCGTTTCTGCTTTCTGCTTGTTTTGGATTTTAAGGGTGTCTAGTTGTTCACTAAGGCTCCCTAAGATATCAGTTTTGAATTCATCAAGCATATTACCAATATCTTCCCTACTTACTGATCCAGTTGCAGATTTGTTAGCCCTAATAAGAGAAGGATCCCTAGGCCCTTTTCCTGTTTTAGATTTTCCTCTTGAGAGATGGACACATAGTTCTGTTATATCACGAAGTGGGAGTTGAGAAATGTCTCATTTCCCCATCATGTTTAAAATATCTATCCATTCATATCTAGTGGCTTTTAATATGAGGGCTTTCAAGGTTTCATCATCTAAATTGCTCATCTTTGCTCTTTTCAAGTTGTATTGAAATCTTTCAAGTAAGTCTTCCAAATTTTCATCTTCTTTTTGCATCATTTTGAATACCTCATCCTTGTGATTGGTGGGCATACAATATTCCAAGTATCTATCCAAAAAATTTTGTTTCATATCATTCCAAGTCCTAATAGATTGAGTGGCTAATCCCATGAACCATTTCAAAGCAGATCCCTTCAATGTTGAAGGAAACAGTTTGAGTTTTTGAGAGTCTTCCATATAGTCATAGGTTCGGCACACGACTTCAAACTCAAATAGAAATGTTTCAAGATCCTCACTTCACAATCCATAAAAGTTAGGGAGGACAGATGGTGAGATATTTTTCATTGTTGCATGAGTTTCCTCATCAACTATAGGGAATCCAAACAAGTTGTCTCCTTCCCTATTTCTACCATTATTTCCTTCACCATTGTTGTCTCCATTGTTTCCTCCTCTTATACCTCTACCTCTACCTCCATCTATTACTTCCTCCGCCATGATAGTTTCTTTAGAGTCCTTAAAGTCCTCTAGTTTTTCTACCAAGGGAGAATGAGAGAAAGTCTCTTTGTTTTCTAAATGGAATTGAGTAGGTGGTATAGGAGAGAGTCCTTAAAGTCCTCTAGTTCTTCTACCAAGAGAGTCTCTTTGTTTTCTAAATGGGTTTTAGTAGGTGGTATAGGAGAATCCTCTAATTCAGCTATTCCTTGACTTCCAAAAATCTTAAGGCTAGGGGTAGATGGTGGTGAATCTGGTCTATGCCTTGAAGAAGATGGAGTTGTGAAAATCAAACTCTTGGCTTTAGCTATAAACCTTCCCCTAGAATCTCTTGCTCTATGCATGTCATTTTTTTTTTTTTTTAAAGTTGGGCTAATAATTCTCTTTCTGATCTTCCAGGTTACACTAGGTGCAAGAAGAGAGCATACTTAAGAAATTACTGAACCAATAACTCTCTTTTCTGATCCTCCAGATCACACTAGGTGCAAGAGGAGAGCATACTTCAAGAAGTTATCAAGTTTTCCCTTATTTTAGATTTTTTTTTTTGTGTTTTTTTTTTTTTTAAGAAATTGGCTACCTAGTTACACTTCCCCGGAAACGGCGCCAAAATGTTTGGTCAATTTAGTGTGTCCTAAATTGCTACATTTAATTTGTCAATCCGGGAATCGTAAGCTGATGAAGTGCGGCGCACTATATGTGCAAGATAACCTATTTCTTAACTTTTGTCGTTTTTGGTCTTTCTAAGGTGAAATGGAAATTCTAAAATGAAAACAAGTTTGGTTATATTTGTTCAAGGAAGTGATATCCCCTATAATGATTTACCAACTTTAAACTTTAAAAGCAAATTGAAAATTACAATGACAAGACTTGAAAGAAAGTAAAAGTGTACTGCTGAAATGAAAAGGTGCTGCTAATCTAATGAATCAAAACAGTAAACTAGTGAACATGAAAACCAAACTATTCTTCTTTGCTTGACTAAACACAAAGAAACATGTAGGAAATTCAAAATTGCAACAAAATAAATCTAAATGGACCACATCAACCCATCTTCTGATCCTTCATCATTAGTCCAGCTATGATTTTCGGAAGTAACCATAAACAACTTGAGTAACTGATATCTAACTTGTAGAAAGGAAACTAATACTAAACTACACACTTCATAATACAATCCCTCACCATCAGTCCAGCTGTGGCTTTTGGAGGAAAATGAAGACGTTATGAGCAGTTTAATATATTTAAATTTGTAGAAGGAAAACTAATACTAAACTACACATTTCATAATACAATCCCTCACCATCAGTCCAGCTGTGGCTTTCGGAGGCAACTGAAGATGCTATGAAAACTGACAATATATCTAGAATTTGCGGAAAACTAATACTAAACTACACATTTCATAATACAATCCCTCACCATCAATCCAGTGGCAAAGCACCGGAGAGGCAAGCGAAGATGTTATAGACGCTTAATATATCTAAATTTGCGAGAAAAGAAACTAATACTAAACTACACATTTCATAATACAATCCCTCACCGTCAATCCGGCTACGGCTTTCGGAGGCAAGCGAAGATATTATGAAAGCGACAATATATCTAAGGCTAACTACTGAAGCAAATAAGAAAAACTGAAATGAACAAAGCAATACTGAAATTAAACAGAAACTATGAAAAGAAAATTAGCAGCAGAACAATGTTAGTTCCATGTCATTAGTCAAAAAGCTATGAAAATGCCCGGCTGCCTATATATAACCTGAAACAAGAACACTGATCAATGATTAACAACATAAAACATGAAAGACAGAAGTGAATTGGAAATTATGGAATTTTATAAACAGAAATGAAGCAAATGAAATGTATAAACATATGAATGGATTATGGCACAATGAGCTTTAAAGAAACGAAATGAGAACTATACACTAATGCACAAAACCTTAGCTGAGCAGGGGCCCTCTACACCAGCCTTAAGCCTTAATCTTCAGAAGCTCGAATTTCGGTTAAAAACGGAGTCTTCTTATATATTAAAAAAGCGATCATTACGAAGGTGATGTTACGGCATAAGTGCGAGCGTAATCACACTATAGAGCGGTCTTAATAAAAGATAACGAGAGACTAACATCGACTAACTCTATATGCGTATGAAAACGCATTATATATAACAAAAGAAATATAACTGTCTCCTAAAGTTCATGCTGGTGGAGAACACGTAGACCATTACGTCCACGGATCTAGGATAATGGCCGTGTTGGAAAGTAAATCTACGAGGAGTGGATGCTTGAATTCGACTAAGGAGCCATGTACAGATGTCGATTTATCCTCCGCAACTTAAAGATGGCCGTATGAATCTTCATGTGACACGAAATAGAGTCCTGCCAACATGAGACTCTATGGTTGACTTCCATGTGGACGCCTTTGACCGTGGCTTCTTTATATGAGTTTGCTCGAACCAGTAGGACACGAACCATGTCCACATCATTCCTAACCTACCCATGTAGCTCGTTTTCCTTGTAGACACATGTAGCATAGAGTTTCACAAAATAGCTGCGGAAAGTTGCAGCAGTTGCAGAAAGTGGCAAGATTCCGCAGCTGAATGACCAAAATCTAAATCAAATAGCAAACACAAAAATATAATTAAAAACCATATTAGATGCTCTTTTGCACATGATATTGACAACTTGGGAGGTTCAGGTGAGTGAAAAAGGTATAGAAAAGTGTATGGAAAAGATGCAGATTTGAGACTCAACAATACTAGCCTTTATTTTTTTTTATCGTTTCCAGAATTACGCAAATGATTAATAAGTCACCATTGCCCCTTTATCAGGGCATGTTTAAAAATACACACAACTATTTAATACTAAATAAAATAATCATAACACTCACTAATGAAGGAGGTATGGACCATAGCCTCGCTAGGAGTCTCTGTTAATTTGGTGGGATTGCGTTTTCCGCCAACTAATCTACAGGATAACCAACAGTAGTGGTTCGCGGCAGAACCTTGATCAAAACAATGGCCCCGGATTTGATCTTAGCACCTTCCCCAATTTTGACGTTCACCAAAATCATAGCCCCAGTGTCGATGAGAACACCATTGCCATTCTTTGGATGACAATCGCCCCCTTGCTTGCCTGTCTCCAAGAGTAATGTGGCATAGGATCAAAACATTATCGTCGATGCTTGTCGTCTCGCTGATGAAAACCCCGATGTCGTGTCAAAGAGAACCCCTTTTTGGCCGTGGGATGGATGTCCATGGAAAAAAACTCAAAGATCCTGCTTTGGATCGCTAGGGCCAGCGGGATTCGACTCTGAGACCACAACCTGTGTACCACTCGATGTGCTTGGCAGGCCAGGAAACCCTTGAAATTGAGCCAATGGTGGAAATAGGATTCGCAGGCGGGGTATTTTTCTCTCACGGCCTTCATGTCGATTCGAATAGCGTCACGTATTTCAGGTTCATCCTTGAAGACGTCCACGACCAGATTGTAAAGGATAATGTTCGATAACATTTTTTCCCAAGTGATATTTTTTTCATCCAGAAAAATACTACTGGTATATATAGTGTACCAGGCAGATAACAAAAAAAACTCCTTCACTGATTCTTACATTATCAATGTGAGTCTTTTTAGTTCCACTTGGTCACATCAAAAATACAGTGATCATACTATAGTTCTACTTTTCTCGGGACAGAATTTACAAAAATGTCAGCTTTCTATTACAATGACAGTCTGTTCACATAACTCCAAAAAGATAATGAAAACCTAAACACAGCGTTTAATTGAAGGTTACCTTACCTTCCGCTCTGATGCCTGATATGTTGTAGAGCCTATAAAACATTTCCCCAAAACTCCTAATTAGTCCTTTTTTAGAAAGTGTATCTGTTTCTGTATTTTTCTCCCTGAACACATGACTAAAATTGATAATATTAAAGGATCTCTTTAAGTCTCTGATCTGATTTATCCAATGCGAAAGAGCTCTGGGCTTCAGATTTGTCCCTTTATTCATATGATCAATTATGACCTTTGAATCACCGAACACCCAAAGTTCTTCCCAATATAAATGAGCTGCAAACCATAAAAGACCCCACAACGCGATGATTTCAGCTCTCATGTTAGTACCTCTACCACCATTCCAGAAAATATTATAACGACAGTCCGGTGATAACATTAACCATGCCCCGCAACCACAAATTTTTGACTCTGAAGCTCCATTGAAGAAACCCATAGGAAAAATATTTTCTACAGGTCTTATCTTTATAGACCAGTCTCAAGGAGGTTTATTACTAATATTTAGATTCTCCAATGAGCAGTAAACCTGAGAGCAAATATCCCATGGTGTACACTCTTTGTCATCAAAATATTTCCTGTTCCTTGCTCTCCAAATGTACCAGTGCACCAGAATTGGGATCGCTCTCAGCTTTCTCCTTTTTCCATGCCACCAACTGAAACAATCTGTTGTAGATACAAAAATCGGAATAGGTAATTTCAGATGAGAGCAAAACGAGCAGTATACTTTCTGCACAAAAGGACAAACATAAAATAAATGAATATTATTCTCTTCCTGTAGATAGCACAGCAGACATCTCCCTAGTCCCTGCCACCCTCTCTTTTGCAGGTTATCCCACGTCGGGTTCCTTTTTTTCCAGACCAACCACGCCAATATGATCATTTTAGCTTGTACCTTTACCTTCCAAATTTTCTTAAACCAGCAATCTGGATCCCTTCCTAGTCTTTTCTCTGTCAATCCTGATATACCATTTTCGACGATATCTTTTGATCCGGCATGGTTCCCTCCCAAGTGATTTTATCCCCTGCCGCCTCCCTTCTCAACCCAATATGCTTAAGAGATAAGATATGATTCTCCCACTCTTCCTTATACGTCTCTGCAATCCCCATTTCCTTATAACTTTTCCAGATTGGGGTCCCCTTCTCCCACTCCTTAATCATCTGGCCCATGAAAAAGAAGCCCTTTTGGTTAATTTGTTTCATAATATCAATGTTTAAATTATGCGACTGGGCCACTCCATATAATTTTCTACTACCAATCAAAATATTATTCTCATTATCAAATTTCCAGATTAAATTTTCATTGAGAATTGGCCAACATCTGCTAAAACCCCTCCATATCTCAAATCAACATCTAGAGACTTCCCAACTAGACAAGAGAGCCTCTTCCTAACTTTTCTATCCTATGTATTTTAGTATGATGATCTCTGCCCAAAAACAATCCTTTGTAAGGATTCTCCATGATGATTTAAACATCAAGGATTTCCCAAAGGTATCTACATCTAGCAGTCTCCACCCTCCCTTCTCCTTTGGCTTCATTATACAATCCATTCTAGCCAGATGTATTGATTTTATATAACTACTTCCGCCCCATATAAATCTAGCCATAAGTATATTTATCTCTTCTATGATCTTCTTCATAATAACAAAAATGTATGTCCAATAAACTGTAAACTATTGTAAGATAGCTTGTGACAAAATTAACCTACCTCCTCTTGTAAGCCATCTCGAGGACCATAGGTTAATCTTATTCTCAAATTTCTCCAGTAACCATTTCCAATCCTTCACTGAATACCTCAGCGGCTTCAGTCTAACGCCCTGATAACTTATTCCCTCACTTAGGCTTGCTATTTTAAAGTTAAAGATATTCCCCAGTTCATTCTGGTCCTCATCCTATTTCTTCATGTAGAAAATACAAGACTTACCTGAACTTACCATCATACCTGAAACCTCCAAAAATCCATTTAGGATTTTTTGCATTTCCTCCCAGTTTTTCCCTTTCTTCTCCCCGAAAATTAAAACATCATCAACGAATAAGTTATGCGTCACCTCCTTATCTTTGCATATTCTCACCCCTCTAAAAATACCCAAATTCTTAGCAGACTAGATTTTTAAACTCAGTGCATTCATGATCAGAATAAATATTAGTGGAGACAACGCACAACCCTATCTTAGACCCTTGCCTGGCCTAAAGAACTCCGACGCAGTACCATTGATAATAACCACCATATTTGTCTTTGTAGTGCACGCCATTATCCAATCCACTAGTGTTCTATCCATTCCAATTTTAAAAAGAAGCAGTCTCAAAAAAGACTAGTTTACCCGGTCATATGCCTTATTTAGATCTATTTTCATCACAATTCCGTTTGAATTTTTTGTATACATGGAATGGATGACTTCTTGTGTGATAGCCACAACTTTATGAATGCTTTTGTCCCTTAAAAAACTCACATGTTCAACCAAAATAAATTTTGACAGATAACCCTTTATGTGATTTGTGATAATCTTCGAATTTATCTTATCAAGGGTGTTACACAGAGAAATTGGATGGTAATCCTCAAAGGATAGCATCCCCTTATTTTTTGGAATTAACACTAAAAAAGTGGAGTTTATCGCTCCCAAAATACTACCGGAATTCTTAATTTCTTCCACCATCTTCACTAAATCATCTAAGATATCATCATAGAAATGCAGGAAAAAGTCCAAGGTCCATCCATCCAGACCCGAAATCTTATCCACCATGAATGAGTTTAAAGTTGCTTTGATTTCTTCCTTGGAAACGTTCCTATTTATCAGACTCAGGTCTTCCCTTTTAAACATCACTGGATAGTTCTCCAGGTATTCTATTTGTTTATTATGTCTCCATTGTCCTGCTTTTCAAATAGCTTCCCAAAATACTTAATGGCTTCCTTCTTAATTTCTTTTGTTGTATACACCTTCCCCCCCGGTGTATCTATCTCCCAGATTGCGTTTGCAGCTCTTCTCCCATTAGCCATTTTTATGAAAAAATTTCGTATTTCTGTCTCCACATTGTAGCCAGGTTGCCCAAATTTTGAGCCTCCATTCATGTTCTTCCTCAATCAGATACTGTCTGTATTCCTCTTCCAGATTTTTCAATGAATCCCAGTAGTCTGCTCGTTGACTATCCTCCCCAATCTCCTTTAGAATATCAGACCTCTTCTTTCTGATCTCCATGATTCTATCCTTTAATTTCTTTTTATGCTTCCATTCCCATTCCTTTACCTGTTTTTTAAGTTCTCTTAGGGAGGCTGATAAATAATACGCTGCAGACATACCTTCTGGTCATTTTTGAGTGCTCAGATAGGTCCTAATCATTTTATTGAATGATTCGTTTCCCAGCCACGTCCTTTTAAACTTAAATGGAATACCCCCTTTCCCATTTTCAAATCCCCATTGGAGTGAAATAGGTCTGTGATCTGACGCCATCAGATCCTCTACCTGTGCCCTCATCTTCTCCAAATTTAATCTGAAACCATTACTAATCACAAATCTGTCCAGCAGCTTACCAATTTACTCGTCCCCTTTTCTTCCATTTAGCCACGATGGAACCACCTCTTCGAACTTAATATCACTTGTTCCTACATCTATTAAAATATTGTTAATATAATCCACCAACAGATCCCTTCTATCGTTTTTGCCCCATATCTCTCCATCATGCAGCACACAATTTAAATCCCCTGCTAACAACAGATTATGAAGCATCAATACTCCACTCTCCTCCATTCTTTTCCAAAACCTCAACCTGTTAATGTAAGGAGCATATACATTTATTTATTTTCCCAAGTGATATTCCAATGCTTGTTCCATGATCCTGTGAACCAAAATCGTCGCGTATAGTAGGTTGTCAGGGAAGTCTCCACATCAACATCCTAATACTATCCTTTCTTGGTGTCGTTGCCAGTGGCAGCAGTTGGTGCCCTTCCATGACAGCAAATGATCGGAGGGATTTAACGTTGAGTCCATGTTGTTAATGGAAGAGAGGGAAAGGAAATTTCAATTAAAAGAATCCTTTTTAATATTATTTTATTAGTTTTTAAATTTTTAGGATTTTAATATTATTTTATTAGTTTTCAAATTTCTTAAGATTTAATTTATTGGGAGAAATTTTAATTAAAAATTTATTTTTTTAATTTTTTAGGGTTTTAATTTATTTAGAAAATTTTAGCTCCTACACTTTTAATTGTGATTATAAGTTCTCTACCCTTTATGGTAGTGATGTTTCAATTTCTATTTAAAAGTGTAATGTCTCGTTAATGGTTGTAAGATCTATCTTAACTCCAAATCTACCAAGCACCAAGAGGGATCAAATATTTTGAGATGCAAATCTCTTTTAGAGTTAAAATAAATTTGATCCCTCCGAGTGCTTGGTAGATCTGTAATTGAGATGGATCTAGGTTGGTATAAAAGTAAGTTATGATTATTTAAAAAAAAGAAAAAGAGTAAGAGAGAGGTGTCATAATGTCAAAAATTTTATTTTATTTTAAAAAATTCCTAGATAATTATAAAAATTTAGTGATTATTTAAGCATGCCATATAATTATAAAAATTTAGTCATTGCAAGCAGTGATAGACTTTTCTAGTTAAGCATAATGATCTATGCTTAACTAAAATGTTTTAATTCAACCCAAAGGAAGCACTTTAAATTATAAAAAATGTTGAAATGTCCATTTAGTGGTAAGTAATGCTACATCATCACCACCCAGAAATAGACAACATTATACCACCTCCTCTAAGCCAAGCACTCTTGAACAACTAACCACCCAATATAGAATTGTGTTGTCTCCATCAAGGCCAACCCGGTGTAGTCCTCAATGATCATGTACCTAATGGAAACAAGATTCCACTTAAATTTCACTCATAAATGATGTTGCCTTTCCGTGGCTAACACATTATTCAACACATTGTCAATTTACATCATCCTCCCCTAAGATTGTGTTAAAATGTTATTTCAATGATCAACCCTTGCTAATGTGATCTCCTAGTCCACACCAAACTAGTATACCATCCTAATTGTCTCATGAATCAACCTAAGTCACTGACAAAGTATAATAAACATATAAAATTATTTTCCACTCTTAGTCGTGTTTACCTGATATGCCATCCATTGTGCCATTGCTAATGGCACCTCAAGCAACATCCTTGCATTCTCCCCCCACTTTAATTGTTGGCATATTCACCAAAATGGCCCCATTGGCTTCTCTAATGGACAGGGCATTGATGGCGAACATACACTTCATAATTTTTTCATTTAAATGTGGTTTTGATACCATTTATCATGAGGGTAAACTTTTCAATCCACTTAAGCATCTAATACCACTCAAGAATCCTAGTTGTTTTATGGAATTAACGTGACATTGATAGTTTTGCATGACCATCAACCTCTTATATCACTCCAAATATGCCTAGCCAAGATGTCCTAACAGAACACAAGTTAGGCGCCTTAAACTATAGGACATTTTGTAGTCCTTGTTTCATTATAAGTGATGTTGTGTCATCACCACCCACACATAAACAACCTTTCACTACATCCCTCAATCCAACACACTAACCATCTAGTGCAAGTGTAGGTTGTCTCCATCAGGACCAAATTTTTGTAATTCTCTAAAGGTCATGTACGCAGTGGAAACATGCTTCCACTTACCTTCAATACACTCATCAACTATGTTGTCTTGCCATGGCTAGCACACTATCAAACACATTGCCAGATTGTGTTATCCTTTGGTGAATTTTTTTTGCAACACTTCATTGATCATCCATCTGTGTTACACTAGAGATCCTTCATCCTCATAGTCCACACCAAACCAGTACATCATCCTGAATGTCTCAGGGATCATTGTGAGTCGGCCATAAGGGCTATGAAACATATAAACTAGGCATGCACCCTTTATCATATTTTCTTAGCATGTTATATTGGGTAATATTTCCAGTGGCACCTCGAAGAAGGTATTTACATTCTTCCCAACTTGAATTGTTAACATCCTCGTCAATACGACCCCATCAACTTCTCCAATGAAATGGGTGTGGATAGTGAATATCAATTCCACAATTTGCATTGAAACATGGATTTAATACCATTTGTCATGGGTATAGAATTTTTATTTCACTTGAGTGTCCAATACCACTCAATAAACATGCTCACCAAGCATCTTCAACATGATCTTACTAGTTAAGCATGACCACCAACCACTTGTATCGCATGTGTTGCACTTAACTGCCATGTCCTAACCAAAACTAGGCTAGGTACCTCAAACATGAAGTAACCCTCAAACAACCACATAGATACTCTTTAAGGGATATTCATATTTCAACTTGGATAATATGGGAGCCATGGCATGTTATTCTACATAAAGAGGCACAAAAATTGTTAGTATGTATGGTTTTCTAATAATAATGTGTGCACATTCTAAGCATGTGAATGTGCTATTAGAATTTGTGCATACTTTTGTAATGCATGTAACTGTAGAATTATTTATAGAATAATATGGCTTTAGATTAATATATATTTATATTAATTGACCAAGTTAATATTTTCGTCCAACTCAGGGCTCGAGGCCATTTATGAGGGGTTGCAAAACTCTTCTTGGGGTTGTCTAGGTTTGAGTTTGGTTTCCCTTTCATCCTAGAGATCAGAGAAAGGCATGGAATGTATTATGAATTTCTTAGGGTTTTCAGAAGTTTCAGAAGTTACGACTTTCTCCGATTTTTTTTTTCTTGTCCTCCATATCAAGTGCCATTGGCCTTACCCTCCTTGGATGAACTATTGAAGGATATCCTTACCCCGATGACGAAGGAAGGTCAAACTGATGTTGAGAATATTTGAATCCATTTGCAATTTTAAAATTTAGAGACAAAGGGGTATTTAGAATTTTAACATTGTAGATGGATTCAAAGACCCCTGTAGTGAAATGAAACACTTGAGTATCAAAATTGTAATTTTCCATTTCCGGAGTGACACAATTAAAAATTACTAACATAAATGACTAATTCATATACTTGTACTTATTATTTAGTCATAATTTTATTCTTGGACTATAGTAGTCATTTATGTTAATCACTATTAATTTTGTCACTTATTATCTAGTCATATATTTTAGTCTTAGACTAAATTAGTCATTTTAGTTAGTCACTTTTAGTTTGGTCATTTATTATCTAGTCATATATTTTATCCATATACTAAATTAGTTGTTTAATTTAGTCATTTTTAGTTATTCATATATCAAACTGATGTTGAGAATATTTGAATCCAATTGCAGTTTTAAAATTTAGAGACAAAGGGGTATTTAGAATTTTAACATTGTAGATGGATTCAAAGACCCCTGTAGTGAAATGAAACATTTGAGTATCAAAATTGTAATTTTCCATTTTCAGAGTGACACAATTAAAAATTACTAACATAAATGACTAATTCATATACTTGTTGTATTTATTATTTGGTCATACTTTTGGACTATAGTAGTCATTTATGTTAATCATTATTACTATTGTCACTTATTATCTTGTCATATATTTTAGTCTAAGACTAAATTAGTCATTTTATCTAGTCTCTTTTAGTTGGTCATTTATTATCTAGTCATATATTTTATCCATAAACTAAATTAGTCATTTAAGTTAGTCATTATTAGTTCGGTCACTTAAAATTGTTCAAATTTAGTATTAATTCACTTGAAATCATTGTGCTGACTAACGTTTTTAGTCACCCAGTCACTAATTTCATCATTTTCTACTAGTGCCATGCAACTAATGATTTACTATTAATAGCTGCATGCATGTCAGTTCCAGTGGAGACCCAGTTGAGACAAAGGTTAAAGGGGTGTTAACTATCAGTTGTATCATTAGTAGGCTTCCTGCATGCAGTAAGACAACCATAGGATTTCCCATGAGCATTGCGTAGTTTTGGAAAGATGAACTTCCTAAAGAATAGGGATATCATTCCACATGAATTGCGCAAGGAAAGCAGGCTGATTAGAGGCAGGAAATTGGCTAAGTGTTGGTCGAATTTTTCCAGGTCGGTGTGAGACAGTGGTGAGAGTGCAGGATACTCTTGTGAGAAGAGTGCATTGTAATTTTTTCGTGATTCCTTGGTGAATATAAAATAGAAGATAGAGGGGTTTTGAGAAACAAGCTTTCCCCAGGAAAATATCTATGTTGTGGTTTGATTTGCTTCTTTCTTTACTTGTTGTGATTGACGATCATGTTTATTTTCCACAATTGATTTGTAGAAGGATTCAGTGTCTTTCTTTAGTATATCACAAGATCGGATTGAATCCAAAGATATACATATTGCTTGTATAATTTCTACATACACCAGTGCTCATATTTCCATACCCGCAACAACGATTTGAGATCGAGACAGATGCTTCTTATTATGCTATTGGTGTAGTTATTACTCAACAAGGGCATCCATTGGCATATCACAATGAGAAACTTTTAGAAATAGTCTAAAAGTATCTCACTAATGAAAAAGAGATGTATTCCATTGTGAAGGTCTTCCACCAATGGAAGCATTACATTATTGGGAAGGAAATGGTCATCCACACAGACCACTAACCCCTATAGTTCATACAGACACAAGGGAATTTTCAGAATGATTTCCATCAAAAATGGTCCACATACCTGCAACAGTTCCACCAGAACATTAAGTACAAGAAGCACCAATAATGTTTGATACTACCATAGTCGACCACTGGTCACAGTGTTGACCACTGATCTAGGAGGATCTCCACCAACAAAGAAGTTTACTTATGCACCATGAAGACACTTTATGATGGGTGACAAAGTAATGAGTAAATTAATTCATTATTTCATTTAAAAATTATGAAGTGGATAATGTTCTAAGTGAGTGGAAAATGACTCACCAAAATATTCACTTATTATTCATTTTGAGAAAATAGTTTTATGTGAGAATTGACCTCACAAATAATTTGCTATTTCTCATTAAGAGGTTGAGCTTTCTTGGCATGGTTAAGATCCTTGAAGTTGGGTTTGCCATTTTTGCCTTGAGTAAGTTTTAAAGTCCTAGAATCATGGAGTTTGTCTTTCCTTAAAATGTCTTGAGATCCTACTATTTTGGATTGGGGAGTTATGGGGAAAAACTATATAAAATCATGATGTGAGCCTTTGAAAGGAGAGGATAAAGGATAGGAAACTTAGCCTTTGAAAGTCATAGTGCTTGGCTAATGCTCAGCCATAGAACTGGAATGTATGAAAGCTTAATTTGAAGATGAAATATAAAGGATCTGCCTTCCAATTGAAGCAGGTCTGGAGATGTAACCCCAGTGAGTTGGAGGGGTGAACTCCGTTACCAATTTGGTTGTCTTTCGCTCATGTGTTATGTGCTTCCTGATTATGTTTAATTCATGTTAATATGTGTATGCGAACTAACATGCTCATTTAAACCTGTATAAGCCATAGTCGTTTTAAAGGATCTTAGTACCGTACGCGTGATGGTTGGGTAGTACTCGACCCGTGATCGGATCAAGTGGTATCGGAGCAGGTGACTGCTTTGCAGGATGGGCAAAGGAACAAAGCACGCTGAAAGACTGCAAGAGTTGCAAGAGATAAACGAAAGCCTTCAAGCCGAAAATGCAGAATTGCGAAGATTATTTCTCGATAAGCAGGAGCTTCAAGAGATGCTACGAGCTAAAGAGGAGATATTGTCTAAATTGCAGAAAGTTGAGACAACGGAGGTTGCATGTCAAACCGAGGTATGTGATGTCACTTCAAGTTCTGTTCTCTCTCAATATGAAACTAATGTTGGCATGAAAATCCTCACAAAGATGGGGTATAGCGGAGGTGGACTTGGCATAAATGGCCAAGGAATCACCCAGCCATTGGAGGTTGTACCAAGACACCATTTGCAGGTTTGGGTTATCGACAGGAAGAAGGAGAATGCTCGAAGGTAGCCGAAGCAAAATCCATCTCTTCATCACCTGATTCCAAGAAAGGAATCAAGCCACCTAGTCTCCATCAGTCTAAGTACAAGCAAAGAAGGTATGACAATCATTCAAATTCTACTTTTGCATATAAGAGAAGTGATTTCTTTCATAGATCTGCTAACCGTGATGTAGTTAAGCATCATACAAAGAAACAGTGGGTTAAGAAGACAGATGTGCCCACAAGAGGAGAGACTAAGAAGAATGAGAACCTTCTGAATCCTCCTATCATGAAGACACAATTGAATGGGAAACAACGTAATTTTTGCAATTTCTGCAAAATCAGTGGCCATTGGGAGAAGTAGTGCTGGAAGTTGCACCCCGAAATTCGCCAAGAGTCAAGCAAACATATGGTGAAAGAGCTCATGAAGAAAGCTCCATTCACCATTCAAAAAACACGCTTACAAGAAGGAAATGCTTGGTTCGAGTTGGGTAAGCAGTTCATGATGTTTCTGCAGGTTATGTTTATGATATTTTGCAAAATTTCGAGTTTTATGGGGCCAGGTATCCGTATTTTGATGAAAAGTGTTCAAAATTCGTCTGACTCGGAATCAAAAAATAATGACACCATCGCGAAGAGCTCGACAAGAGGAATCCGACGACGCTTGAATCGCGTCAAACAGCCTCTGGATCGAAAAGTTATTGCAACCTAAAATTTTGTCAAATCAAGGCAAAGGCAAGAGATGGAGCACTGCAGCTTGAGCAATCAAGGAGAACGTAGATTGAATATCAGAACAAGCCTAAGCTCAGCGAGAAGACAACATTTGGAGAAATTCTTATGTCTCACACATTGATCATCATTGATCAGCAGAAAGTTCTCCGCCCTCGGCTCACGTTCTGCAAGATCTGGAGCACAACGAAATCCATATTGCGTACTCGAGAGTTCTTTTGAGGTCGTGATTGCTGGAGGCTGTTGTTCATTGCTGCCGCAGGGAGAAGTCTGTTGAAGGCCATGCCTGTGTGGACCCTGCATTCTTGCAACGCTGCCATCCACAACCAGGAACGTTTCCATTCGGGCTGTCATTGCTAACTGCCCTCTACATCGACCGTGAACAACAGGAGGACTGCCACCACTACCAAGAGGTACGCTGCCTGCAAGGCCGGTGCTGGGCTGCCAAGAGGTGCGCAGCAGAAGCGTGGACTATGCTGGGTTGTGGAGTCTGCACAGACAGAGGTTCATTAGAAGACCTCTTCCACTTAATTTTTGTGTGATCCATGACTACCAATTTACCCGCACCGGTCATCAGCATAGTCAGGGAAGGCAATTCATTTCCCACGATAAATTTGGGCCGGTGGGGAATTCATGGATTGGTTTTCCGTGATAGAAGTGAATTTCCGGATTTTGTGCCACAAAATCGGCATTCTGGATAATGGAAAGGAGTTTGTTGTGAATGAAGTAGGCGAAGATGGCATGTGGAACAAACTCAGAGACGTGGAAACTGGCAGGCAGCTAACCATGGAGGAGTTTGAGAGAGCTGTTGGGCATTCTCCTATTGTCCAGAAACTCAAGCGGCGGGAAGTTAGAAATCGAACACTGCATCGATTATGACCTGGAGCAGAGTCACTCTGAGCATTTTCTTCGTGTTCCTTCTTTGATGATGATGCTCTAAAAGATCCAAACGTGAATCAAATTTTGTGTGTTGATGTGGATCCTCCTCCTCGTCTGCGTATAACTGCAGGTCGGCCATTCTCAATTCCAACAGTGTTTTTCTTTATTTTTTTGAAATCATGGAGTTTAATGTCTCTGTGGAATTAGCAATCCATTCGTAGCTCAAATCTCTATTGTCAAGGGCTTTCACCAGAGCCGCAACGCCTGTTGCATGAGAAGAATGTTTTGTGGAGATATTGGAGTTGGTCTTAATGTGAGGAGACGACGATCATATTTTCTGTAGACTTTCACTGTGGTTTACTCAATGAGACCATTAACTTCTGGCACTGTTTTCATATGCTATCCCAGAATGTGGATGAAGGTTCCCAAGAGGATTTCTGGCAACTAGCAAGGCATTACTTGGAGACATTAAGAGAGGACACAGGAGTTCAGAAACTGAAAGCCATTTTTCCAGATGCTGGAGCTGCTGCTCTTTTGAAGCATTGGTGGAAAGATGCAAATTTTAGCTTTGCCAGCTTGAGTGATAGAAAACCAATTCAAGATGAGGATGAGATTGTCGTCATGATTGCCCCAGATTACCAGATGCTTGAAAGTGTTGAGTGAATTGCATCTCTTTTATCTGACAATTTTCCAAGGCCACTTATCATGTGGAACCCCGCCTGTTTAGTGCTGATGTTGGTCGTAGTCGCTATGTGAAATTGTGTGCAACAGATTTTAGTGCAAGTAGAGGATCGATTGCCGCTTACTGGAAAGGCTTTTCAGCCTGCATTTGGGAAAAGCAGTTTATTTGTGTCATCCTTTCAACAGGTATATGATGAAATTGTTTCAATCTGTTGGAATTCGACACCACCAAGTGCAATCAATGTGCAGAAAATGCATTTTCTCTTGGCAACTGTTCATGAGTCTGCTCGGCTGTTACCTGCTGGACCATGTCTATAGCGATGTTCCTTAAAGCATGACATGAAATTTAAGCAAGACATTACTGTGCCAGCTGGAGCTATTGTAGCTGTTCCAATACAGCTGGTGCAAATGGATGCTTGTAACTGGGGGAATGATGCTAATATTTTTAACCCAGAACACTTCTTGAAACACAAACATTTGAGTTCAGCTTAAGCATGAAATCAACTATCCAATTTCAGCTTCCTAGATTTTGGAAGCTTTGACTACGGTGTTATCGATGACGATGGATCTCTTTGTAGCTCGTACTATGATCACCAAGGGCTGGGTTACAAGGATAGCTAGCTCAGAGATTCATTGAGGAGGCCTGATGATCATCTACCAGCAGATGCGTCCAACACCCTCTTTGTTGAGGACCTCCCACCTAAGTGCACTCGTAGAGAAGCAGTTCACATATTTCGCCCTTTTGTTGGTTTCAAGGAAGATAGGCTTGTAAACAAGGAGGCCAGAAATCCTGGAGGAGAGCCTCTTGTTCTATGCTTTGTGGACTTTTCTAATCCAAATTGTGCAGCAACTGCAATGGAAGCCCTCCAAGGCACAGTAAAATTATAGATGGTTTTGCTGTGTTATTGAAACACTGAGAAAGCAGTGAATGAAAGGAGCGCTACCAGCAGAATGAGCGGACAAAGACACACACGGTGAGTTGGTATTGTTTAGGAGTTTGAGCCCGTGCATGTTAAAAGGGGTTTTTTTTTTTTGAACCGTTTGTATATTGTCCCTTTGAGCACATATTTGTCACATTACATTACTTGGTAATTTCCATGTAAGAGGCCATAGTTGGCATTAAAAAATTTGCATGTAAATTGTTGAATGTCATGTAAAAGGCCAAAGTGGCCAACGATGAAAGAGATGATGTAAAATATGCTTATGAAGCATTGGAAAAGGCTTGTTTTTAGCCACTCTTATGTAAGGGAGAGTGAGAGTGAGAGGTGTATTTTTACGCATTAAGCCTTGTTGGCATCTTTGTAAGCAAATGGGATCAGGAAATTTTCCTAAAGCCATTTTGGCATGTAAACTTGACCAATGAACCCTTGGCAAGTGTTGTAAATAGGTATGATCAGCTACAGGTTGCAGCTTTATGCAGATGTGGACTTTTGCATTCCGATTCTGAAGGACTGAGGTGAAGGGATCTTGAAGGGATGTTCCTTTTCAGACATTTGTGTTGCAGCTTTATGCAGATGTGGACTTTTGCATTCCGATTCTGAAGGACTGAGGTGAAGGGATCTTGAAGGGATGTTCCTTTTCAGACATTTGTGTTGCAGCTTTATGCAGATGTGGGCTTTTGCATTCCGATTCTGAAGTACGCCAGGTGAAGGAGTCTTGAAGGGATGTGCCTTTTTAGACATCTGCATTGCAGTAGTTGCAGGTGTTGGCATTGCGTTCTGATTCCGAAGTACGTCAGGTGAAGGAGTCATGTGGGAATGTGCCTTTCAGAGACATTTTCATACAGTTGACGATGGATTGAAGTTGATACTTTTGGAGACCAAAATTTTTCTTTTCGGGGAGGTTTGATCCAGGAGGATCTCCACCAACAAAGAAGTTTACTTATGCACCATGAAGACACTTTATGATGGGTGACAAAGTAATGAGTAAATTAATTCATTATTTCATTTAAAAATTATGAAGTGGATAATTTTCTAAGTGAGTGGAAAATGACTCACCAAAATATTCACTTATTATTCATTTTGAGAAAATAGTTTTATGTGAGAATTGACCTCACAACTAATTTTCTATTTCTCATTAAGAGGTTGAGCTTTCTTGGCATGGTTAAGATCCTTGAAGTTGGGTTTGCCATTTTTTCCTTGAGTAAGTTTTAAAGTCCTAGAATCATGGAGTTTGTCTTTCCTTAAAATGTCTTGAGATCCTACTATTGTGGATTGGGGAGTTATGGGGAAAAACTATATAAACTCATGATGTGAGCCTTTTAAAGGGGAGGAGAAAGGATAGGAAACTTAGCCTTTGAAAGCCATAGTGCTTGGCTAATGCTCAGCCATAGAACTGGAATGTATGAAATCTTAATTTGAAGATGAAATATAAAGGATCTGCCTTCCAATTGAAGCAGGTCTGGAGATGTAACCCCAGTGAGTTGGAGGGGTGAAATCTGTTACCAATTTGGTTGTATTTCGCTCATGTGTTATGTGCTTCCTGATTATGTTTAATTCATGTTAATATGTGTATGCGAACTAACATGCTCATTTAAACCTGTATAAGCCATAGTCGTTTTAAAGGATCTTAGTACCGTACGCGTGATGGTTGGGTAGTACTTGACCCATGATCGGATCAACCACTATGCTCGAATCTTGCAGAAAAGAGACTTCAGAGTGGCTGCATCTGTATAAGAAAAATCCAGATTTCAACAACACATATGAGACACTCTTGGAAGGAAATAAAGTTCCAAATTTTCACCTCCAGGATACATTGTTATGTCACCAAGGATACCTTTAAGCGAACGTTCCAAGATGATTTGGGACGCGTACTACATTTGGGTCATTGTACACTTCGGAGTATAGAAAATAGTGGCAGTGCTACAGAAGTATTTTTAATGGCTGAACTTTCGACATGATGTTGGGAAGTAAATCATATCCTGCACTGATTGTGCCATTTCCAACCTGATCATCAAGAAGCAAGTCCTATATACTCGTTTTCCTAATCCTAGTCACCCTTTGGATTCCATATGCATGGATTACATGTCAAGAATCCCTTCGAATAAGCATGGCAATGACTGTGTTTTCGTGGTCATTGACAGATTCTCTAAGATGGCCATTCTAGAGGCCTGAAGGAAGAGTATCATAGCATAAGCCACTTCTAAGCTCTTCTTTGAACGAATGTGGGTACACTGTGGTATCTCATGGTCCATTATCTCATATCAAGACAATAGGTTCCAAAGTACATTTTTGTTAAGTATTTGGTCGATGTTGGATACCAAGCTCACTAAGTCCACAGCTCCACCCCCAAATTGATGGCAAAATAGAGGTTGTTAACATGATGATCGTACACATTATGCACATGTATAAGTCAAATCATCCTCGCACATGGAATGAAATCCTCCCCTATGTCCAACATACCTACAACAGATCTCTCCATAGCTCAAATGGCCACAACCCCTCTCAGGTGGGGTTGGGATTCCAGCCACTATGTCCCATTGATTTTGACATACCATTTGCAGCTACTCAGACAAATTTGGCCCATGTCCAGTCTAAAACTGACAAGGCTAATAGCTTAATAGATCGAATCCAGAAAATCTTCCAGTAGGTCCATGACATATTGGACAAAGCCAATGCTAATTACAAGAAGCTACATTATCAACATCGGGTGCCACACTGTAATATCCAAAAATGGAGAATGAAGTAATACAGAAACACAATATAAGAACTGTAGCAATGTAAATAAATAATCTAAAGACACCATACAACTATATAGAATATTTTAGCCCTTTTATTATATAGGAGGTGGAATATAAGTACAATGGTGCTCAAAATATGAGACACTCAAGCCAAAGAGATGGCCTATAATGACCCTAAAATGATCCCACAAGAGGGACTGCTTGACTGATGGACTGCTAGAAGGAATACTGCATTGTCCCTACTGTAAATTTTGGAAATACAACTGTAGGAAAAATATAGAAGTGCATATATGGAAGTTTCGGAGCTTAGATGATGTTGAAACTTTAGATCTGGGCTTTACGATGAATACCCAAGATAACTTAGAAAGGATTTCCAGATCTGAAAAACTTGGAAAATCACCCTCTTAGAACCTGCAACTATGACTGTTGGGTATGCAGATTTGAAGCATAATCTAAATAATTATGGCTAAAATATGAGGTACAATCAGATCTATGATTGAAGGGTTGGTCCCTTCACTAGATCTTTAAGATAGAAGCTTAAGATCTAGCTCCTCCAATCTCCTCCACTGAATGTAGCTACTGAATACACAACATCTGGGCGAAACTGCGATGTCAAGGACGGATTTTCTATAGCCTACTGCTGAATAATGAAAATCAGCTCAAGAATTATGGAAACAATATGCTCAAGGTGAAGGAATGGTCCCTCACAGGATTTCAGCAGAAATACTAGAAACTTCCTTCCTCCAATAGATTTGCAAAACTGGACTGCGCAATCCCTTGGGGAATTGCTGCTGCAAGGATGTATGAAATTTTGGCTTGAATTCCGAATATGAATATACAGCTCCTAGAATACTGATCTTGAAGCACAAGGTGAAAGGATGAATCCTCCACTGGTTTCCTAGTTGAAATGTTAGAAACAACCCCCACCTCTCAAACCCTCAAGCAAGAATGCGTTATTCCTGAGACTGAATGTGCATATGAGAGTGGCTGAATGTGGCACCAATGTTTGATGATGTATGGTAGCTCAAAAAAACCTTCCCAGAGTAGGCACTCGAATTCTCCCATGGGTAAGGGTGGGATTTCCGCTCAGAAACACCCGTGTGCTAAAAAACACTACAGACTTAGCTAAACAGCATAAGCATGCATAGAAATGTCACATGACAAATATAGATCTAAATATATTAGAAATAATAATACAAACAATTCCTTCTATTATTTCCTTCATCTCCCTTATATGCTTTGTGATCCTTCCATAGCCCTGACTGACCTCATAACTGTGTTGCACATGTGGCCACTAGCCTCCATGAAGACTGCGTCGTCTCTCCATGTTCTCCACCATATCTAAATTTAATTCCCACTTTCTCCATCATGTGTGCATTATATGCACAACTTCCTCCACTATCTCATCATTAGTTCTCTATGATATTACTTTGAATGCACCATGACCTTATTTGACTTCCTCCATTATCTCCACGATCTATCATTAATGTGGCATGATCTCCACTCTTCCTTCATTTAAGAAGTTTCTCCATTACTCCATAATGTAGATCTACCTCTAAATTACCCACATTCACACATCAAAAGTGGATTGTATTCATAAATGGGATTTATGGGTCCCTCCACCCTCTTATTTACTTAATTAATTAGGAAAATTAAGAACTCTAATATTCCAATTAACTTATGGAAAATTGGGAATATTACAGTCCTCCCCATAAAAATGTTGTTTGTCCTCAAGCAACTAAAAAATTGGATGCTACAGCAAACATCCTCTCTCCAAATGGCATCCTCATATGGAAGGCCTCCCCATCTGCCACAATGTGTCATGCATGCCCAGCTCCAAATTTGCCTCTCTAGAATGTCTAGAATGGCCTCCAACTGAAAAGTTAGATACCTTTCCTCGTCAATTAATCTCCAAGTGGAAACCATATGATGTCCAAAGATCTCCTCTATACATGAGATACATGAAATGAAGTGGTTTCTTCCCAAAGTGGAAATTCCCAACTCATGAACTATCTCTCCAACCCATGTTACATAGAGTAGTTTGCATCTCTGAATGCTCTCATCATTAGCCCTGTTGGCCTTGTAGGATCCAAGCATCACATCAAAATAGTGTAAAAAAAGAAGTAGAGACATATAGATGAACATATACAACATCAAACCATATTCTCCCAATAACAACCATTGTAGAAAAGCCTTATGCTGCCATGCTATATCATCATCAAACCAAGTAAGAGAGCCATACTCTCTCAAAAGAAGCCACCGCAACAATGCTTCTTGCTACCATGCCAAATCAACATCAATATAAATACGAGAGCCATACTCTCTCAAAAGAAGCCACTGTAACAATGCCTCTTGCTGCCACACCACATCATCTTTGTACCAAATGTAGTGGCCATATTCTCTCTAGAGAAGCCACCGCAACAATGACTCTTGCTGTGCCATCACATCATCATTATACCAAGTACAATGACCATAATCCCCCAACAGAAGCCAATGCAATAAAGCCTCGTGTTGCCATCCTCCATCAATGTCATGCAAGGTATGGGGAGAAATCAGCCCATCCTCTCCCAACAGTAACCACAGCAACAAGGATTCTTTTGCCACCTTACAACATCATGATGCAAGTCATGGAGCAAAATCATAGTGATTGACATGTGGTATGTCATATTAGAACAATACAAATATGCTCTCTTCTACCACATCATGTGAGAGTTATGCCTTGTCCCAAACCCAAGTACATACATGAACATAATATATATCCCAGACAGAAGTACATGTAAATACATGAGAAATATCCCAAAAAAAAGCAAATATATGGACATAAGATACATCATGTGATGTCCAAACTCTCTCATCAATAACCAGTGCAGCCATGCCTCCTGCTATTGCATGTCATCAATGATATACATGGCATGGACAACATAAATGTGGGTTTTTGAGTAGTATCCATACTCACCCAAAAGCAACCACCGCATCCATGCTTCTTGCTGCCCTTTATAATAGATCTAAAAGAAGGTAGGCAACCTCTTGCTCCTCATCCAGATCCATTCATCCCAATGTGTATGATAAATCATGCCAATCTCAATCTTGATATCCATCCAAGGTGGAATACCAATCTCCTCCAACTAAAAAGCTTTGCACTCCATGGTATGTTGAAGTGCACCTCCATTGAGGTCTCTCCATGAGATCCTCTCATCAATGGCCCAATAGAACCCATAAGGCTCTGCTAGGGTCCTGTGATTTGGAAGATTGGTTGACCAAATGACAGGGTAACATGGAACCAAGCTTTGGAGTCTGAGGACCTAGCCTTCCTGGACTCAGAGAGGGATCTCTCTATTGCGTGCAAAGGATATGTTCTTTTTCCTCTAGGGTTTTTATTTTAGGCTACTTATTAGGTGTAGGGTTTGTTGATTATTTTGGTTGGGTAAGAGGGTCAAGTGGAATAGGTGGAGAGGGAGTCTGTCAAATCCATTGGGCTATGGAGTCAAGTGAAAGTCAAGAGTGTCTAAATGATGAAACAGAGTGTGTTGTGGGGCCGATTTAGCAAGGTTAATGGATCCTTAAGGTGATGTATGAGGTGTAGTGAGCATTAAGTTTGGGAAATACTAAGAGGTAATAA
Source organism: Pinus albicaulis (assembly GCA_034641835.2). NCBI lineage: Eukaryota > Viridiplantae > Streptophyta > Pinopsida > Pinales > Pinaceae > Pinus > Pinus albicaulis. Next base: position 898,591,819 of record CM076579.1, read on the forward strand.
ACATATATAGTTTAAAAGTTACAATTCATGAGTTAGGGAAAACCATTAAGCTCAATAAAAAATACTCTAAACTAATAAGCATTCAAGAGAAACATTCCAGTGAAACATAAAAAGCATAAGAGCTTCTAACTTTAGAAATTCACCTTCATATTTTGGGAAAACACATAAGACAATAAAAATAGCTCAATTTATGGAGAGGGAACTCCTAAAAAACATATATCAAGTTATTGGGAACTCTGAAACAAGTTTTTAAGCATGGAAAAAGGGCAAGATCGAACGAGACCTCTTTGACCTAACCTACCAATCAATATTTCACATAAAGGCTTCAAGATAGGGTTTTGAAAAATTCAAATAAGTAGGGAATACCATGAATCATACTTGTAAGCTAGCATAATAACCATACATGAAACAAAAAAAAAAATTGGTGTACCTAAGGAGTATTCAAAAGTTCATTAAGATGGCCAAAATAGAAAACATCAAAGCTATAACAAACAGGAGGACTGAGGTGCCTCAAAGAACATGTCTCAACCTATAATTTTCTGTTTTATAGCAGCCAAGAAGCATGAAACATAATGATAACAAAGGAAACAATAGAAAAATTAGGAAGAAATCACCATTCGCTAAGCTATGGAATCCTGCAAACAAACTTCTCCATCATCAAGCCAAGCAAGCCATTCAGCCACATCACAAAACCAATTCTTCTCCAAGCTCATCAAACCATGTATATTTCTCTTCAAGCTCATCAAATTCCAACAAAATAAATAGGGGCCTCATGCTCTATTTATGGAGCAAATGAGGACTAAAACCCTAAATGTGGTAGGAAAATGTCAAATATAGTCATACATATCATTTATGGCCAAGAGACCATGCAAGGCCCAAGGCACTTAATATCCTAAGAAATAAATGCCAAAATAACTATTTGCACCTAATTCTAGCTTAATTTGCCTCAAAAAACTCAAAAATATCTATTTGCAATAAATGAGTGTGTTTTGTTGACTTTTGGTCCAAAACACACTAGGCAGCCTCTATGCATAGCGCCACTTCAGCAAAAAATAGGGTCTCTTATAGCTGAGTTTTGGACCCCTTCCCGACACCATATTTGGCTCTGTGTTGGCTTGTTGGAAAGCCTAAAGTGTCTAATTTAAATAAATTCTTGATTTGTGCTTAGTGGATGCCATTTACCTATTCAAAAATCAATTTCCCCAACACTGCTCTGTGTGTAGCGCCTGGTCTGAAAATGAGGCAGAAAGGTCAAATTTTTTATGTTTTTTGACCTTTTGAGGGGGAAAAAATGCTCCAAATGATCTAAAAATTGGTGAGAAAATTTTTGGTGATGTGGGAAATCTAAAAATGAAAATTTTAAGTGCTGAGGATGCACCAATTTTGTGTGTAGCGCCTAGGGTGTTGCGCACAGAGGGGTCAAAATTTGGGAAAAACAAAAATTTGTCCAATTTGCCTCAAATTTTGTGGAGAGGTCCCTCAAGAGGTCTTGGACACCTTTTGAGAAGCCTCAGCCAAAATTCCAAGGCTTTCCTACACTTTTACTCTTTTTAGGTCTTCTAGCTGCATGAGGGCCTTCTTCAGTTTGGCACAGGCAAACATGTTTTTCCTTGCATAATGCTTGGTCATTTTCTTTTGTAGGGCAAGGCCTATCTTTACCTCCTTGAAATTCTTATGCTCCTCTTTGTAATAGTGGATGATACATTGCACCATCTCAAAGTCTCCTACTCACTCCTGAATCTGTGCATATTTCTCCATGAGAAACAATCTAGTGGTCATCTCATTGTCCTCATTGTCACTGTCTAGATCAATGAATTGAGGGCCTTGAGAAGTATTTTTGATCCTTTTGCTTCTCCTTAACTTTACCTAATGCTCACATTTGTCCATATTTTCCTTGAATTTTTCTTTTTTCTTGATAGCTGGAGGAGTGATGGCCCTTTTCCTTTTTGAGGCAGAAAACACATCTCTTTTGCCTCTGTGGTAGGTGCATGTGAGAGGAGTGATGAGGGTGCCTTTATATTTAGTGAATTCACAAGCCTTTTCATCTTTGTCATGGCTTTCATGAGTCACTTCATGCTCCATTGGGTCACTGATTTCATGACCTTGAGCTTCATCATCATCATTATATTCCTCACTATTTTCTTCTCTATCATCTTGGCCTTCAAACTGATCACTATCTTCCTCACTTGCCTCATTTTGGCTCTTTTTTTCATAAAGGTCCTCTTCTCTCACTTTTTGCACTGTCACTTTGGATTTCTTGGTCATTCAGAGGCTAATTTGTGTCATGACTATCATGAATATTTCCTTGCTCATCATTAACTGTCTCATTTGTGTCGCTGCCTTGGTCACTGCCTGCCTCTTCAAACTCTGTTTCAACCTTATAATCTACCTGCTCTTGGTCTTCAATTTCTTCATCCTCTCTCTCTGTTTCTTCATTTTCATTATCTTCACTCATTTCATCACTGTTTTCACTGTCATTGTGCTCACTGTCATGCTCAATCACATCTGCCTCTTAGCTATCTTGTGCACTCTCTTACTGACTGTCACCTTCATTGCTTTCTTCATAATCCTCTTGGTCTTCATCTTGTCCATCATCAAGACTCTTTTCTGCACTTGAGATTGATTTAGTGCTGTCATTTTTATCACTGTTTTTCTCTAATTGCTCATTGTCTTCCTCTTTTTGACTGCCATCTTCATCACTCTCCTCTAGGTTATCATCATCTTCTTCATTAAGCTCTGTACTTGCCTCATTTTTTTCCTCATTTTCACTGTTATGTTCATTTCCCTCCTCCATGTCATCATCATCTTCTTCTTCTTCCTCACTAGTTTCTGTTTTTGCCTCACTGTCTTCTTTACCTCCAATGTTATTGGTTTGTTCTTCATGGCTACTACCATCATCTTCTTCCTCAACACTGATGTCCTCTTCTTTTTCTTCATCTAACTCTGTTTCTACCTCAATGGCCTTTTCCTCTCCATTTTCATATGTTTTCTCCTCATGAGAGCTACTGTTAGCTCCTTGTTCATCATTACCACTATTATCCTCTTCATTTGATGCATCAAGAGGAGAAACAGGAGGTAAGTTTCCTTGTGGAGAAGGCATAGGTGGATATGATGGAGGAGTGCACGTAGGTGGGTGTGAAGTGGAAGGAAAATTTTGTTGAATGAAGGCTTGGGGATTAGCAAATACATCATGTGAGATAAAAAATTCCCAAGGGATTCCTTGCTCCTCTAGCTACTGTAAAACAATCATCTTAACCAAGGAGTGGTGAAAAAGGCTCTGCATTTGGTGGGCATAACTCCTCTTCTTGACCACTGAAGCCATTTTGTCAATGCTCCGGTAGAGATAGTATGGTATGTTTAGCAATTTAACCCGTGAAGTGCATTAGTAGCCTTATGTGATAAGAATAAACCTTGTAGTACCTCCCCTCACAAGTGAAGTACTTGATAATCTGCCTCATCAGTACGGCATACCTCTCTAGAAGGTGGGAGAATGGGAAAACAACCTTGCAACCTTGTTGACAGCTAGGTTTGAGGTAGGGCTCATAATAGATCAATTCCAATTTCTTTTGTTTAAACCATTTCTCACCAATATCTGGTATTCCTGTGGCTTTAGCAATAGATTCAGATGAGAGTTCAAAATTCACTCTCGCTAGGTTGACTTGGTGGTTCTGTAGGCTGAGAATGAACAACCTAGTCAAGTCTGAGTGGCTTTGGACCTGTTTAACCGTCTCACAAAACTGATAACATCCAAAATCTTGAAAACATCCAAGGATCATGGGATAAAAAGTGATTTGAATGGTGTCTTAGGGCTCAAACCTATTAACCCTTCCTCTCTTGTGCTTTGGATTGATAGGCCTCTGGCCTTCATCACTGTTGGTATGGATTTCTTCTTCAGACATGGTGACTGCTCAAGAACAACGTGATTTCAAACTTGTTGATATTTTTTAGGTCTAAAGAGGGAAAATGAGTGATGTGAGGGAAAATTTCAGCAAATGAGGGCAAACTAAAGCAATCAAGGAGTATTTTTAGATTCTAGAGGTAGGTTTGCAGTTATTGAATGTCTTTACATTTATAACAACCTTTTTCTTAGTAATTCCTTGCCCTAGAGGGTCAAAAACTTGATTTTCATGTCAACTAGGGTTTGGCCACATTAGGCCTTTAAATACCTTCTTGATTATGAAAAAAATATTTGGAAGGTAAGGAAGGAAAAAACCAACCTTGATTTGATCATTGCAGGAGATTTGGAGGCCAAAACTTGAATTTTAGGCCATTTTGAGAAACTTTGACAAAAATTGCAGGTGCGTAGCGCCACTCGACTGCACGTTTAGGTTAGGTCGAGCTGGCAGGTCTGTGTGCAGCACTGGGTTAAGTCAGGTTGGTAAATGGGCCAATTGGGCTCGTCGGAGCACAGTGCCAGCGTGCAAAGGTGGGTAGTCGGGTCGTTCTGGGCATGTGCGTAGCACCCGCCCAAGTGCGTAGCGCCGCCCTCCCGGTGCGCAGCGCATTGTAAATTTACACTGCGGCCACCTTGTCTGTGCGCAACGTCGACGACCAAGTGCGTAGCGTCGACCTCAGTGCGCAGCGCCTGAACTTTTTCGACCAAACTTGCAGAGAACCCCAAGAAATTTCTTCAACAGATCTTTCTCCTTTTGCGATGACAAATGGGGTGGGGGAGGGGATCAAGGAGACCTTTATAGTCTTTTGAAAAATAAATTTATGAACCCAAACCCTCTTTCTAAGGTTTATTTCTCTTGTTATTTTTCTCACTGTATTTTTTGGCTCCTTTTTGTCTTGTAGGTGGCAGAGTTAAAAATATGGCCCTTTTTGCCTTACTGAAGCATTCTGATGTCACTCCCTTTGCTTGCAAACCCTTCAACCAATTCAAAATGACTCTTTACTCTCATTTGTAAATATGAACCTTTTCACGATGTTTTAGCATTTACAAACATCATATTTGTGATCATTTGCCATATTTTCCTTTGACTGTGACATTCTGTCCTGTTTTTCTGTGAAGTAGTGAGCAAAAACCTCCTGGTGGGAGAAAAACCCTAGCAGCAAGCATCAATAGCAGCTTGGTATTTTTTATATGTGCCACCATTATTTGAAACATTCTTACTTTGACCTTATCAATATTTCTGTATGGAAAAAATTTTGACAGTCTTGTAAAAGTGTCATTCATGTTTAGCCATATTTTGCAGAATATGCCTTTGATAAAGAAACTTTTGAAGGCTTTACTGCTCTTAGGCCAACTACTTTTTTTTTCCTATGATCATTTTTCAAATGATGTATGTCTAGTGAGGGAGGTAAGTTATTCAAACATTTTTTGTGTCTTTCCTGGCCACTTCTATTTTTGCAGGTACCTACACAACTTCTACCTTTAATCACTGTTCTTTTGGAGTTCAATACCTCATTTTATCAATAATGAACCTATGCTTATCATAACTACCTTCTTGGGAAATTTTACCTTATGCTTGCCTCCTTTGATTATTAGAAGAAGCCTCTGACTATTTCCTTTGAGAATTCAAACCTTGAACTGATATTTCTGGCCCTTTTGTCCCTTTGGTGAAGTGGGGTACTGGTGTTTAGGTCTGCCTCCTTTGATCCTTTTAGTTCTCTGATTTTACCTTTTGAAACCTCATACTTTTTGTACCAATACTCTTTTCCCTTTTGTACCTTTGGTGAGGTGGAATCAATGCCTCTTTTCCAAACCCTAGAGGGAAGCTTGAAACCCTCTTAAACCCTCTGCTATTATGAAGGAGGTTCTGTTATCACGTTTTAATCAGTTTGTCAACTTTCGTGAACTCTTAGGTTTTAGGGTTGCTTAGAAAAAAGTAACTAGTCTTGTCTTCTAAGTTCTCAAAAACTTCTCAAACTCATTAATCATGTCTAAAGACCAACAATACTGTATTGATGGAGCTTAGGGTGACCTTTTCTCTTGCAACCCTAGTACTGATTTATTTCTTGGTAAAAAATAGTCATAAACCCTGATTATTTTCAAACATATACCCTGCTTCCTTCTCTTTGTTGTTGATGGTCCATTTGTGATGATTCTCACATTAACTTACTTATTTTAAGGTTGATGACCATTTGTGCCCTTTGAAAAAAAGTGAGCAAGGGGAAATTGTCCCCTGCAACATTTGTGTTTTAAGCTAAAAGGCCTCCTTGAGTTACCTCTTTGATCAGCTTTGGATAAGATCACCCGTCCTTTCCTTCTTGGAAAGCAGTTTTTTTCATACAGGAAAAACAAGTTTGTAAGGCACCAAATCCAACCTATGACTTTGCGAAACCCTAGGTGACCTACAGGAGGCTTTCTTGGACTTGGTTTTTGGACTGAGACCTAGAATTTTGGATCATCAAGTGTAAGATAGGGTTCATGATAAACTGATGTATTGAAGATCCAAAATCCAATGTACTTGATTTATCCAAAGAGTCTACAGAGATAGTTTGAGACCATCAACGTTTGGGAGTATTTTGGGATACACAACAAAGATGTCTAATTTGTGGGCTTAGGTAGCAGTGGGGGGTTTCTAGGAAAAAAAAATAGAGGATTTGGTTCAAATATTACTGGATATAGAAAAAATGAGTGACATAAGCCTCTAATGGGTTTTATGGGACTAGTAAGCAGAGCTAGACATTATGAAATGACGAAATCATGAAAAAATATCTTGAAGGATGATGAAGGCAGTGAGATTTCTATAACTCACAATGTTCATGAACTTTGTTTCTAGAAATCTAGGGAAATCATTTAGTCATCTATGAAGGAAAAAACTAATGATGAGTAACAGTGGCTCCACTTGGGGAGGGAAACTCCTTTCCAGGAGGTGTCCAGAACTTCATATTTTTGGCTTTATGGAGACCACTGCCTCATCCATTGGGAAGATTTTTACCTCTTTCTCTTGTTGATGCTTGCTTGAAGATATGATCTCAATAATCTGAAAGACATGATTAGCTCAAATCCATCTCTACCTACCCAACCTACTTTCCTAACATGTTTTCTTCTTTAGGTGCATTTGGACTAACAACCTTGACATTTTCTTTTGAAAGAAAAATAAACTATCTACGTCTACCTTATTTCTTCCTAGAGCTCAGATTATGCTGATGAACACCTTTGATTCTCTACCTATACTATTCAATTTTCAAGTTCAAACTATTTGATAGGATTTATTCACTATGCTATAAACATGAAATTCAAAACATCATCAAACCAAGATTAGGCAATCTGATTCACCATGGGTTGTGGCATTCGGACAAGCTGCACACACGCATTATTTTTGTATAATGAAAAACTATAAAACATGAGGGCTATGATTCAGAATTTGTTAGGAATCTCTATATTTTCTCTTTGGTTCAGATTTGAGCATGGAGAACCAATATATTTTCTTCCTAATCTATTCCTACTGACACGTCAAGTTTAGATGCTTTGACAAGTTCTCTTTCACTAACCTTTCAACAATGAATTGAAAACATGTTCAACAATGATTAGGCTAGATGACTAAACGAGACTTTTTGGCACAAGTAGTGGCATTTAGGCTTGCACACTTTCAGCATTACTATTTTTTGGGTATGGGGCTGGACCTATTTTCAAATCTACCCTCTTTTTCGTTCTTTCTATGTTTTTGAGTTTTTTCTCTTTTTTTTTCAAAACAATCTAAATTTAAAAGATGCTCAAAGGTTGAGCTTATTTGCATTCCTATATATCCTAATCTATGTTGTTTGCACATTCAGGCGGGGGGAGTGAATCGAGGTTTTTGGGTGGCAGAGAAATATTTTTACTTTTTCTTTCTCTAAAACCCATACGCTACTTTACTGAAGCCAACTCGTGTATACACGTGGATATCCTTAATAAAACTTGCGTATTACCAGAGATCTCATTATGTAGATAGTTCTTTACTTAGATCATTGCATCATTCATTCATTAGATGTTTAGTAAGTAGTAAAATTGTGCAGTAAGAACAGAATAAATCATCACACATAAGCAACACACATGAACACCAAGATTTAAGATGGAAATCCAATTCGAGAGAAAACCACCGCTGTCGTCGTATCTGTCTTCAATATTTATTATAAAGAAAACTTCTTACAACCATGTACTAGCGCAGACTCATACCAGCACGCAGGCACCCACCTGCAGAAGGCTACAACCTTCTCTCGTTTACTAGCCTCTCCTGGAAGGGAGCTACAACCCCCTGCTCTTGTTTACCAACCTCTCCTAGAAAGGAGCTACTACCCCCTACTCTCGTTTACCAGCTACCACTGGAAGGGAGCTACTACCCCCTCACTGAAGGCTTAGACCCTCAGCACTACTATAGACCACGTTTCATCAATTTTCATACTGGATCAAACAGCTTCAACACAACCCTTCACTAATCATCAACAAACATACTTTTCCCAATACTTCAAACAGAACAGTGAGACCACTGTAACCAGAATATCAGAAATAGCCCAGACTTCAGAATAGATATGCAGATGTAAAATTAACCTTGAACATTTATTGAATCAAATATCATACGCTACTTCTCTTTACTTAAACCGCATGTATACGCGATTCCCTGCTTACCAACCTGCGTATGCCTCTGTGCATAACATGGAATGCATACGCTACTTCTATTTACTGAAGACGTGTGTATACGCACTTCTCTTCGTATCAACCTGCGTATACTTCTGAGAACACTGAATTTTCAGAATGTGATCAAACTCAGATTCAGATCTGAAATCAGATTTCTGTTCAGACAATCTATCAACCATTCAGAACTGTTTAGACAGTCATTCTTCCTTCATTAAATCATCAACCAACAACTTGATCTTTAATTATAATTAGCAACACAATCAAAATTCAAGCAACCCAGATCTGTATGAATACCTCCTTGACAGACAGCAGTAAAACAGCATAACAGATCAGACATTTCATTCCACGCACTTCAGAAAAACCCTAGATTCCATACGCGCTTTTACTTCACTGAACCTGCGTATATACGCGCTTTCACGGAGACAAACCTGTGTATACTTCAGTGCATTTTATTCTTTAGAAACCCTGACTGCTATACGCGCTTTTCTTTAAGCGGACCCGTGTATATACGCACTTTTACTAAGACAAACTAGCGTATAGATATATAAAAGATAAACTTTGCAGAACAGTCCAGATCTATAAACTTACCCAGATTTCTTCAATTTCTTTATCAAACTTGCGCCTGGTCTTCATCATTTCTTTTCCAGATCATCCTAGAGATTCATCATTTCTAGATCTAGAGATCTTGAACCTTCACCATATCCATAGGTGCATCATAGATTCAAATCTATCAATTAAGAACAGAGTTCAACCATGCAGATATACTTCAGAGTGAAGTATTCATTAAAACCCAGACATATGCACACCTTGCACTATTATTCTCTTCTCCTTATATAGGTTTAGCCTTTATCAATACCATGAGTCAAAACCACTCAACCTCCAATGGTATTCCTGGATGGAATCAAATAGATAATCCAACGCTCAATACTATGGGCCAATACCATGGTTATGTCCCCTGGTTTTATAAGTTTAGAGCGCAAATAGGCATACGCTACTTGTCACGTACATTTCCGCGTACATATGCTACTTCTCCTTTAAAAACCTACATATGCTTTGTGACATATCATACTTATCATATCTCTGGCACTTATCTAAATTTCTTTCTTTGCTACTTCTGAGCTGTTTGTAGATACATTAGATTTACATCATTAATAAACTCATCAAGTCAGTTTCCATCAAGTAGGTTGCCATCAAGGACAACACATTGCATCATATTGCCAACAATCTCCCCCTTTGGAATTGATGACAACCAAAACAGATAGATACAAAACACCATGATATTCTCCCCCTATTCAAACACCATGATACTCTCCCCCTTTGACATCAAGGGAAAAGGGCGGATCAAAACCAAAACAAGGTTTTTCTTCTCATGTAGGAAGAAGAGCTCTGTAGATCTGATGTGCACTGAAGTTACCATGCTCCCCCTGAGTTCATGTTGAATCTGCAAACATATATATATATATATATATATATATATATATATATATATATATATATATATAGTAATGAAGTACATGACTCTATGACCTTTCCTATCACCAGAGACTCATACTTACATCAATGATCCAACCAAGTGGATTTACACATTTTGACTCAACTACCCAACCAAGTGGGTTTACAAATTTGATCAAGTCCTTTCATGACTGAAAAATACAATTTTACAGATGTCATAGGTCTCAACATGACCTTTTCATCAAATTACAACAATGACCTTTTGTAACAAATACCAAAAAGACCTCAAGAGAGAGATCATATTTCAGAACCATCATAATGCCAACAATGCATTATTCTCAACAAGGCTAATGCTCCCCCTGAACCTGTACACCTGTTCTTGAGCCATTTCACTCCTTTATCTCCCCCTTAGCTTGTGCATCCTGAACACTTTCAACAGAAAATCATCAAGGCATCTTCATCAAATATCAGAGAATGAAACAGAAATATGAGAGCTGAAACATCACCAGAGATACCCAACAGCACCATAGCTATGCTGAAGAATGTTGACCCAGAAAAAATTGTCAGCAAGCACACATACGTGGTTTTCTCTGTATAAACTCATGTATATACGCGATTGTCTTTCATGAAATCTGTGTATCCAATTCAATCTTCTGCATTTAAGCAGATATGATCTTCTGCATGGCAAAGACTACTCCCAGCTTCTGTATGAGATATTCGAACGCTTCCCTGGGTAGAGGTTTGGTAAATATATCAGCAACTTGTTCTTTGGAGGGAACATACTCCAACTTCACCTTTTGTTCAAGCACTTGTTCACGTAAGAAGTGATACTTTATGGGAATGTGCTTGGTCTTGGAATGCATAATAGGATTCTTTGAGATACTGATGGCACTTGTATTATCACACATAATGGAGATAGGAGGTGAAAATTTGATTTGAAAGTCTTGTAAGGTTTGCATCATCCAAAGAAGTTGAGTGCAACATGATGCGGTAGCCACATATTCTGCTTCTGTTGTAGATAAGGCAATAGATTTTTGCTTCTTGCTGAACCAAGATACTCACCGGGGCCCCATATAGAATGCACCACCACTAGTGATTTTCCGATCATCAACATTTCCAGCCCAATCTACATCAGTGTAAGCATGAAGAGTGAGATCAACATTCTTTGGATACCATAGTCCAAAGTCTTGAGTTCCTTGTAGATATTTGAATATTCTTTTGACAGCTTGAAGGTGAGACTCTTTTGGATTAGCTTGGAATCGTCCAACAATCCCAACTGCATGCATAATGTCTGGTCTAGTCCCAGTGAGATAAAGTAGACTTCCTATCATAGATCTGTATTCTAGTTGATTCACCGTGGGAGAATCATCATGAGAACTGAGATTACATCCGGTTATCATTGGTGTACTTACAGGTTTGCATTCTTCCATGCCATACTTCTTCAGAATTTGTTTAAGGTATTTGGCTTGTGATAATAATATGCCATTTGTAGTTTGATGCACTTGCAAGCCAAGAAAGAATGTTAGTTCCCCAAGTAAAGACATTTCAAATTCTTGCTGCATAGCAGAAGCAATTTCTGACTCATAGATTCTTCATTACTTCCAAAAATGATATCATCAACATATACAACCACAATCAATAGTTTATCACTTTCATTTTTTGTGTATAAATTGCTATCAACAGACCCCTTTGAAAATCCTTTTTGATGAAGATATTTGTCAAGACGATAATACCATGCCCTTGGAGCTTGTTTGAGACCATATAGAGCCTTTTTAAGTCTACAAACAAGTTTTTCATCATTTCCCAAAATGAATCCTTCTGGTCGTTCTATATAAACTTCTTCTTCTAGATCACCATTGAGAAACGCAGATTTAACATCCATTTGATAAACTTTGATTTGTTGGAAGCTTGAATAAGAAAGAAACATTCTTATGGCTTCAAGTCTAGCTACATGAGCAAAAGTTTCTTCAAAGTATATACCTTCTTGTTGCGCATACCCCTTGCAAACAAGTCTAGATTTATTTCTTATAACCTCCCCATTCTCATTTAACTTGTTTTTGAATATCCATTTAGTTCCAATGAAATTTTTGTCATGAGGTCTTGGTAATAATTCCCAAGTGTGATTCTTTTCAATTTGATCAAGCTCTTCATTCATGGCTTGAATCCAACATTCATCTTTTCCAGCTTGATTGACATTGTGCGGTTAAATAATGGATAGAAATGCCAGATAGCTAGAAGATCCCACAAGAGTGCTTCTTGTTTGTACACCTGATCCCTTATCTCCCAGAATTGGAGATTCTGGATGATTCTTTTGAGCATATCTGGATGGAGCTTTTTCAGATAAATCATCTTTAGGTTCTTCATTGGGTTCACTGTTTATATCATTGCTATTTGATGTAGAAGGAAAAATGTCACCATCGTCTTCATTTGTTGTTTGTTTTTCTTCTTTTGGGGCTGCAGGAGACTCATCAATAACAACATCAATAAATTCAACAATCTTCCGAAGTCTTTTATTGTAACATTTATATGCTCTACTCCTAGAGGAGTAACCAAGAATTATTCCTTCATCTGTTCTGGATTCAAACTTGCCAAGTTTTTCATCATTATTTTTGATAAAACATCTGCTTCCAAAAACTCTAAAATTCTTCACAGTGGGAGGATTACCATACCAGAGTTCATATGGATTTTTATCACTATTTACTCGAACATGTGCCTTGTTAAGAATATTTACTTCTGTATGTGCTGCTTCTCCCCAAAAAGTGTCAGGTGTTCCGGAATCATCAAGCATAGCTCTAGCCATTTGTTGAACTGTTCTATTCATTCTTTCTGCTACGCCATTTTGTTGTGGAGTGCCAGCTACAGAAAACTGTCTTTTTATGCCATGTTGTTCACAAAATTCAAGGAATTCATTTGAAGTATATTCTCCTCCTCGATCAGATCTAAGACACTTGATTTTCAGATCTAATTCATTTTCAACTAGTGCTTTGAAGGTCTGAAATTTCTCAAATGCTTCATCTTTGTGTTTAAGCAACCCAATCCAACACATCCTAGAGAAATCATCAATAACTAAGATATAGTATTGTTCACCACGTGGTGAATTTTTCCTCACAGGTCCACATATGTCAGTATGAATAAGTTCAAGAGGCTTACTTGATGATCCTTCCTTGGCATTAAACTGTACTCTGGTTTTCTTACCAAATTGGAAAGATTTGCATATGATATTTTCGGGTGGAGTAATATTGGGAAGATCACGAACTGCTTTAAGTCTGCTTGATTTGTTGATCTGAGAGAAGCTCATATGCCCCAACCTTCTATGCCATAGCCAGTTTTCTGAAGATTTACTCAAGTAACATTGATCTTTGCAGTTCTTCAATACATACAGATTGCTTGGAGTTCTTTTTCCTTTTACAATTGTTTTACCTGTATCAAGATCACGTATCACACGTTCTTTTGAACTAAAGACAACTTCAGTTCCTTGATCACACATTTGACTTACACTTAACAGGTTATGCCTTGATCCATCCACATACATGACATCATTAGCTTTCACCTTCTCTTTTAGAAACACAGACCCTTTTCCCTTAATTACCGCAGGAGTATCATTTCCAAATGTAACTTTCTTTTCCTTTTCTAGAGCACTATATGCAAGAAGTTTGTTTTTGTCACCTGTCATGTGTCTTGAGCATCCACTATCAATGTACCATTGATTTTCTTCACCTTCTGCAAATAACGCTATGCCACAATTTTCAACTTGTAATTCCTTCTTTTTCCATACTTTGGAGCTTGAAGGAAAATGCTCTTTTGGCTGAACTTTGCTCCTGCATTCATATTCTTCATGGCCAAAGTTATTGCAATAAGCACATTCAACTTCATTTAGAAGAGGAGAAAAGTTGTTATAGGTATTCTTCTTTGTTTCAATATCAATCCTTTTCTTTCTTGCTTCTCTTGTCATGATGGTTTTATATGCAACACATTGAACAACTTTATGACCAAAATTGTGGCATGAGAAACATTTTCCATTGAAGAAGAAATTTCTGCGATCATGAAATCTTCTACTTGAATTTACCTATTGATTGGTGTTTCTTTGAAAGATATTCCTGTTAGTGTTCTTTGAATTGAGATGATCATGCTTTACCTATAAATATTCTTTATTCCCTTGCTGAGTGGCAGGATGTTGTAAACCAGCTATAGTTGCTTTTAGATAATTTCGTGCTGAAGCCTGAGAAGATTCTCCGATATATCCAAGACATGTCTTTATAAGAGGAGAACGTTGTACCTTGATAATCTCATCTAAGGTTTCATATCCTTTAGAAAATATAAGATTCAGAGTCTTTACTTTCTCAAGTTCTTTTCATAGACTTACCACTTCACATTCTAATTTCTGATTGTGTTTCTTCTCTTCTTCAATCTGATTTTTCAGAGTCTCTATGATTATTTTTCTTTATTCTAAGCATATTTTGAGTTGATTTTTTTCATCAAGAAAATCATTGTCCTCTATAGCATCCATAAAAGTATCTTTTTCCTCTCTAGAATCGTTTTCAAATGCCATGAGAAGTCTAAGATTTTGTTCACATTCTTCCTCACTATCGGATAACCCATCACTATATTCATGAGTATAGTAACTTTTTCTAGTGCTAGACTGGTTCTTATTTATTCTTGCTACTTCCTTCCCTTTTGCAGGCGTTTCTTTATGAGGACACTTAGCAGCATAATGACCAACTCTTCCACAATCAAAACATTTGAAAGGAAGCTTACCTCTGAACCGTCCTATGCCAAGTTGAAGTTTCTTTACAAAATTTACCTCATCTTCTTCTGAGATATATCCTAATTCTTCTACTTCTTGTACTTCTTTCCCTTTTGTAGAAGCTCTAAAGATGGCTTCTTTGACTTCATATGGTCCTCCTCTTCTCATTTCATATGTAGTTAGTATGCCATGAAGTTGCACCACAGTAAGATTTTGAAGATCCTGTTTTTCTTCAAGAGCAGAAACTTTTGACTCAAATTTTGTCGTTAGTGATCTTAAAATTTTCTCAACCAAAGTAGATTACGTTATTGTTTCTCCCATTCACCCCAGTTTCTCATACGATTTACAACATCATCAAGACGTAAAAAAGCGCAATACTCCATCACTATGCATCTTTAAATTTTCATATTCAATTCTGAGAGTTTGGAGTTTTGCACTTTTTACCTTTGCATCACCTTCATAACTTAGAATGATTTTGTCCCATATTTCCTTTGCTGTATTCAGCTACATGACTTTGACAAATTCTGATTCAGTTAGACTTCCCATTAGAGCATTGACTGCCTTTGCATTTGCTTCATAATTCTTCTTTTCCGTTAGATCTGTTGGTACTGCGGCTGGATATTGATATCCTCTTTCAAAAATGGCCCATACATCTGCTCCCAGAGACTGAAGATAGGATCTCATCCTTGTTTTCTAGAAGATTAAATTGTTTTCGTTAAAGAGCGGAGGCTTGATAGATGTTGTTCCATCTTGATTGCTCATCTTGCTTGATCTTCCTTCTAGCGGCTAAGCCTTTTCAGAAGGACCTCCTCTGATACCAATTGTTGGGAAAAATACTGAGAGGGGGGGGGGTGAATCAGTATTTAGGGTTGACTGAAATATTTTTACTTTTTCTTTCTCTAAAACCCATATGCTACTTTACTGAAGCCAACTCGCGTATACACGCGAATATCCTTAATAAAACTTGTGTATTACCAGAGATCTCATTATGCAGATAGTTCTTTACTTAGATCATTGCATCATTCATTCATTAGATGTTTAGTAAGAAGTAAACTTGTGCAGTAAGAACAAAATAAATCATCACACAAATGAAACACACATGAACACCAGGATTTAAGGTGGAAACCCAATTCGGGAGAAAACCACCGCTGTCGTTGTATCTGTCTTCAATATTTATTATAAAGAAAACTTCTTACAACCATGTACTGGTGCAGACTCATACCAGCACGCAGGCACCCACCTACAGAAGGCTACAACCTTCTCTCGTTTACCAGCCTCTCCTGGAAGGGAGCTACAACCCCCTGCTCTCATTTACTAGCCTCTCCTAGAAGGGAGCTACTACCCCCCGCTCTCATTTACCAGCTACCACTGGAAGGGAGCTACTACCCCCTCACTGAAGGCTTAGACCCTCAGCACTACTACAGACCATGTTTCATCAATTTTCATACTGGATCAAACAGCTTCAACACAACCCTTCACTAATCATCAACAAACATACTTTGCCCAATACTTCAAACAGAACAGTGAGACCACTGTAACCAGAATATCAAAAATAACCCAGACTTCAGAATAGATATGCAGATGTAAACTTAACCCTGAAAATTTATTGAATCAAATATCATACGCTACTTCTCTTTACTGAAACCGCGTGTATACGCGCTTCCCTGCTTACCAACCTGCGTATGCCTCTATGCATAACATGGAATGCATACGCTACTTCTATTTAATGAAGACGCGTGTATACGCACTTCTCTTCATATCAACCTGTGTATACTTCTGAGAACACTGAATTTTCAGAATGTGATCAAAATCAGATTCAGATCTGAAATCAGATTTCTGTTTAGACAATCTATCAACCATGAAGAACTGTTTAGACAGTCATTCTTCCTTCATTGAATCATCAACCAACAACTTGATCTTTAATCATAATTAGTAGCACAATCAACATTCAAACAAACCAAATCTGTATGAATACCTCCTTGACAGACATTAGTAAAACAACATAACAGATCAGACATTTCATTCCACGCACTTCAGCAAAACCCTAGATTCCATACACGCTTTTACTTCACTGAACCTACGTATATACGTGCTTTCACAGAGACAAACCTGTGTATACTTCAGTGGATTTTATTCTTTAGAAACCCTGACTGCTATACGCGCTTTTCTTTAAGAGGACCCGCGTATATATGCACTTTTATTAAGACAAAATAGCGTATAGATCTATAAAAGATAAACTTTGCAGAGCAGTCCAGATCTATAAACTTACCCAGATTTCTTCAATTTCTTTATCAGACTTGCGCCAGGTCTTGATCATTTATTTTCTAGATCATCCTAGAGATTCATCATTTCTAGATCTAGAGATCTTGAACCTTCATCATATCCATAGGTTCATCATAGATTCAGATCTATCAATTAAGAATAGAGTTAAATTATGCAGATATACTTCAGAGTGAAGTATTCATTAAAACCCAGACATATGCACACCTTGCACTATTATTCTCTTCTCCTTATATAGGTTTAGCCTTTATCAATACCATGAGTCAAAACCACTCAACCTCCGATGGTATTCCTGGACGGAATCAAATAGATAATCCAGTGCTCAATACTATGGGCCAATACCATGGTTATGTCCCCTGGTTTTATAAGTTTAGAGCGCAAATAGGCATACGCTACTTGTCACGTACATTTCCGCGTACATACGCTACTTCTCCTTTACAAACCCGCGTATGCTTTGTGACATATCATATTTATCATCTCTCTGGCACTTACTGAAATTTATTTCTCTGCTACTTCTGAGCTGTTTGTAGATACATCAGATTTACATCATTAATAAACTCATCAAGTCAGTTTCCATCAAGGACAACTTCATCAAGTAGGTTTCCATCAAGGACAACACATTGCATCATATTGCCAACAATCTAAACTATACATGATATACATTCAACTGGTGAACTCTCTTTTCCAATACAAATAGTCAAGCATATGATTCCATGAGGAATCTTGGTTTAGCTCCTTGAGTATGTTGGACAAAAAAAATGGCCTCTCCCATCTTACTTTCTTTTGAACAATGGTGCCTAAAATTATGTTTAAAACTTGCATCAAACTTCTCTTAACATATTTCATTCCCTCTTCAAATTTCTTTAACAAATCTGCAAAGGGATCTTGAAATAATACCTGAATGTGAAGATTTGGAAAATAAGCTTGATCTAGGCCTGCTTCTTCCTCCACTGGGTAGAGCTTAGGACTCTTTTGGGAAAGAAACTTTTCCTCTTCCTCATGATCATCTGAACTGGTATACTCATCATAGATTGTAATATTATCCTTCAAAAAACCTGATGGGTTTTGACTGAGTGGGCTGAGTTCTATGTGAAAACCACCATGTTGATGAGTAGGAGCACTCCTTGGCAACAAATCTTCTTGAGAAATAAGAGCAGAAACTTTCTTTTGATCATCAATTTTCAAGCCTTCATTTGCTTCCAACTTTTCTAAGCTTTCCTCATCACTGTCATAGCTGCTATGCATTGGTTGGTTACCTTTCTCAAGTTGATGAAACTGAGCTTCCTCCCAAAAACCAAGTGCTAAATACTCTGCAAAGTTAGCTTATGTTTGGAAAGCATCATCATTATCAACGTATTGATCAAACCTTGGAGAATCATCAATATAATTAATGTCACCAACCGTAAATATTGGAATATTAGATTGTTTCTCTTTGAATTGATCTATAAATCCATTTTCTGCTATGTGATAGTTAGGATTAGGAGGAAAATAAATAGAGGTTGACTGCATGTTTATAAGTTGATATTTCTCTTCTTCAATTAAAAAGGGAGGAGTTTTAATCTTTCTTTGGATATAACTACAACAATCCTCTTTCTCTTGGGAAAGCTAATTTAGAGGATGAATGTATTTTTGGGCCTCACCTAAGAGAGATGATGAATCATCACTTGTGCCTTTGGAGAGATCTTGTGGGTTCTCTTTCATTTCTTGATTGGTTTCATCCTCAACCAACCTTTCTTGATTTTTGTGAGAGTTACCTTAAGCAGGAGATTCATGAATAGCTACTAAGAGGTCTTTAGGAAGCAAATTTCCTTTTAAAATCTGAAATGAATTAAAGCATAAGGGTAGAGACCCTAAAATATTTGATTCCTTCTTTACTTCAGATTTTGTGATTTCAAGATGGGTTAATGGAAAAAATTATGGTTATGCAAAAGGGTTTGCATTATCTATCTTGTCCCTGATTGATTCTTTAGAGCATTCCACCTTGTCTCTATTTGAAATTTTCTTGTAATGCTCCCTTAGTAGTGAAGCATAAGATGTAGGAAGGCATATATTACTTACTTGACAACTTTCTGCATCTTCTTCTTTGCAACCTTGCTCAGTCAGTATATTTTGATAGCTATCTTTGCATTGGAATCACTGATTTGGTTCTTCCCAAGAAAAAAGTACTGGTTGCTTTGAATAATCAACACCAACTTCAACCTTGTAATTTTCCTCTTTCCTGCCAAGTATATGCATCATTTTGTTGATTGAATCTGTCAACATCTCTAGCTTTACTTGTAAAGATATCAGTTTCTCTTGAGCTGCTTTGTCCTTCCTTATTTCTTTTAACATTTCCTCTCTTTCCAGTATGTTGAATTCCACAGTAATTTCTATATTTTTCATTTCTTCCGGGTTTGAAGGGTCTTTTTCTCTTATTTGGAATTCCATCTCTGGGTCAAAAGTACTTGGGTAGTGCAAGAGAGCCCACCCTGAAGGTGGCTTTATTTTAGCAAGTATTACATTGTATACCTTATTGAACTTGGCTGAAAAGTCTTGTATTGTCTCCCCTGGTTGTCTTTTTAAATGCTTGTATCCCTCTATGATGAGAACTTCATTTCCCATGATTACCCACCTATCTAGGAAGACTTGAGTGAATTGATGAAAATTGATAATGCTTGCAGCTAGAAGGTCCTTAAACTAATTATTAATTTTTCTTTGTAATGATAAGGAAAAAATTCTAATACACACATCATCTTCTTCTATTTCAAAAGGGTCAAGTAAATTCTCAATATTTTGAATGTGTTCTTCAGCGGTGACTTTTGAGCATTCCCCATCAAATCTGGGTAGTTTATTTGCAAGATTTGCAGGGAGGGCTTGGAAGATAGGAGGTAAAATCAGAGGCTTGTATCTTTCTAGAAAATTTGTGGGTATAGGTAGTGTAAAAACAAATTTATGACTGTTTTAGGTTTCATCAAGAGTAGGAAATGTAGCAGGAGGCTCATGTTTCACTAGGTTTTCCATAGGTGAATCTAGGGTAACCACAGGTGTATAAGTATGTTCATGGTCTGAAATTTTAGGCTTAGCTTTTCGAGGCTTGAGATATTTCCAATGATCAATGTAGATCTCATCAGTGTATTCTTGATCAGGCTTAAAGTAGGATGGAACATAGTTATAGATAAAAAAAATAATTTCTTGAATCCAACTTAGGCCTGAATGCTCTTTCTTTCTAGGATGACTAGTCATGTTTCAAGTTCTTCCTCCAGTGGAGTCTTTAGGTTTATTGAGAATTGTGGAGTCACCAAGCGGATTATTTCAAATAGTTTAAGGCAGATTGATGTCCACCATCAGCAACTGAATACCAATCTAAGGATGTGTGTGGGTTTCCTGAGGTCTTAAGGATGTTTAAGATGTAATTTACTCAGAAGGTCCCACCAGGATCACCAGAATGTTAGTGTCCCGTGATTTGGTAGATTGGTAGACCAAATGACAGGGTAACATGGAACCAAGATTTGGAGTCCGAGGACCTAGCCTTCCTGGACTCAGAGAGGGATCTCTCTATTGGGTGCAAATGATGTGTTCTTTTTCCTCTAGCGTTTTGATTTTAGGCTAGTTATTAGGTGTAGGGTTTGTTGATTGTTTTGGTTGGGTAATATGGTCAAGTGGAATAGGTGGAGTGAGAGTCTGTCAAATCCATTGGGCTATAGAGTCAAGTGAAAGTCAAGAGTTTCTAAATGCTGAAAAAAAGTGTTTTACAGAGCCGATTTAGCAAGGTTAATGGATCCTTAAGGTGATGTATGAGGTGTAGTGAACATTAAGTTTGGGAAGACTAAGAAGTCTTAAACATATATAGTTTAAAAGTTACAATTCATGAGGTAAGGAAAACCATTAAGCTCAATAAAAAATACTCTAAACTAATAAACATTCAAGAAAAAAATTCCAGTGAAACATAGAAAGCATAAGAGCTTCTAACTTTAGCAATTCACCTTCAGATTTTGAGAAAACACATAAGACAATACAAATAACTCACTTTATGGAGAGGGAACTCCTAAAAAACATATATCAAGTTATTTGGAACTCTGAAAAAAAAATTTAAGCATGGAAAAAGGGCAAGATCGAACGAGACCTCTTTGACTTAACCTAACAATCAATATTTCACATAAAGGATTCAAGATAGGGTTTTGAAAACTTAAAATAAGCAGGGAATACCATGAATCATACTTGTACACTAGCATACTAACCATACATGAAACAAAAACAATTTTTGGTGGACCTAAGGAGCAATCAAGAGTTCCTTAAGATGGCCAAAATAGAAAACATCAAAGCTATAATAAACAGGAGGACTAAGGTGCCTCAAGGAACATGTCTCAACCTATACTTTTATGTTTTATAGCAGCCAAGAAGCATGAAACATAATGATAACAAAGGAAACAATAGAAAAATTAGGAAGACATGACCATTCACCAAGCTGTGGAATCCTGCAAACAAACTTCTCCATCATCAAGCCAAGAAAGCCATTCATCCACTTCACAAAACCAATTTCTTCTCCAAGCTCATCAAACCATGTATATTTCTCTTCAAGCTCATCAAATGCCAACACAATACATAGGGGAATCATGCTATACTTATGGATAAAATGAGGACTAAAACCTTAAATGTGGTAGGAAAATATCATTTATGGCCAAGAGACCATGCAAGGCCCAAGGCACATAATATCCTAAGAAATAAATGCCAAAATAAATATTTTCTCCTAATTCTAGCTTAATTTGCCTCAAAAAACTCAAAAATATCTATTTGCAATAAATGAGTGTGTTTTGTTGACTTTTGGTCCAAAACACACTAGGCAGCCTCTGTGCGTAGTGCCACTTCAACAGAAAATAGGGTCTCTTGCAGCTGAGATTTGGACCCCTTCCCGACACCAGATTTGGCTCTGTGTTGGCTCATTGGAAAGCCGGATGAGTCTACTTTCCAGAAATTTTTGAGTTGTGTTGATGGATTCCATTTACCTATTCAAAAATAAATTTTCCCAACACTGCTCTGTGCACAACGCCTGGTCTGAAAATGAGGCAGAAAGGTCAAATTTTTTATTTTTTTGACCTTTTGAGGGGGTAAAAACGCTCCAAATGATCTGAAAATTGGTGAGAATACTGTTGGTGATGTGATATATCCAAAAATGTCAATTTTAAGTGTTGCAGATGCACCAATGTTGTGCGTATCACCTAGGTTGTTGCACACAGAGGTGTCAAAATTTGGAAAAAACAAAAATTTGTCTAATTTGCCTCAAAATTTGTGCAGAGGTCCCTCAAGAGGTCTTGGACACCTTTTGAGAAGCCTCAGCCAAAATTCCAAGGCTATCCTGAAATTTTACTCTTTTTAGGTCTTCTAGCTCCATGAGGGCCTTCTTTAGTTTGGCACAAGCAAGCATGTTTTTCCTTGCATAATGCTTGGTCATTTTATTTTGTTGGGCAAGGCCTATCTTTACCTCCTTGAAATGCTTATGCTCCTCTTTGTAATAGTGGATGACATGTTGTGCCATCTCAAAGTCTCTTTCTCCCTCCTGAAGCTATGCATCTTTCTCAATGACAAGAAATCTGGTGGTCATCTCATTTTCCTCATTGTCACTGTCTAGATCAATGAATTGAGGCCCTTGAGAATACTTCTTGATCGTTTTGCTTCTCCTTACCTTTACCTGTTGCTCACCCTTGTCCATATTTTCCTTGCATTTGTCTTTGTGCTTGATAGCTGGAGGAGAGATGGCCCTTTGCCTTTTTGTGGCAACAAACACATCTCTTTTGCCTCTGTGGTAGGTGCATTTAAGAGGAGTGATGAGGGTGCCTTGATATTTGGTGAAGTCACAAGCCTTTTCTTCAATGTCATGGCTTTCATGAGTCACTTCATGCTCCATTGCATCACTGATTTCTTGACCTTGAGCTTCATCATCATCATTGTCTTCCTCACTGTTTTCTTCTCTGTCATCTTGGCCTTAAAACTGATCACTATCTTCCTCACTTGCTTCATTTTGGCTCTATTTTTCATAGAGGTCCTCTTCTCTGTCAATTTCTGCACTGTCACTTTGGATTTATTGGTCATTCAGGGGCTAATTTTTGTCATGACAGTCATGACAAGTGTCACGACTATCATGACTATTTCCTTGCTCATAAATGATTATCTCATTTATGCCACTGCCTTGGTCACTGTGCGCCTCTTCAAACTCTGTTTCAAACTTATAATCTGCCTGCTCTTGGTATTCAACTTCTTCATCCTCTCCCTCTGTTTCTTCATTTTCATTGTCTTCCCTCATTTCAGCATTGTTTTCACTGTCATTGTGCTCACTTTCATGCTCAAGCACATCTACCTCTTGGCTATCTTGTGCACTCTCTTGCTGACTGTCACCTTCATTGTTTTCTTCATAATCCTCTTGGTCTTCATCTTGTCCATCATCAACACTCTTTTTTTCACTTGAGATTGATTTAGTGGTGTCATTTATTTCACTATTTTTCTCTAATTTATCACCGTCTTCCTCTTTTTGACTGCCATCTTCATCACTCTCCTCCAAGTTATCATCATCTTCTTCATTAAGCTCTATACTTGCCTCACTGTTTTCCTCATTTTCACTGTTATGTTCATTTCCCTCCTCCATGTCATCATCTTCTTCTTATTCTTCCTCACTAGTTTCTATTTTTGCCTCACTGTCTTATTTACCTCCACTGCTATTGGTTTTTTCTTCATGGCTACTGCCATCATTTTCTTCCTCAACACTGATGTCCTCTTATTTTTCTTCATCTAACTCTGTTTCTACCTCACTGTCCTTTTACTCTCCATTGTCATATGTTTTCTCCTCATGAGAGCTACTGTTAGCTCCTTGTTCATCATTACCACTATTATCTTCTTCATTTGATGCATCAGGAGGAGAAACAGGAGGTAAGTTTCCTTGTGGAGAAGGCATAGGTGGAGATGATGGAGGAGTGGAGGTAGGTGAGTGTGAAGTGGAAGGAAAATTTTGCTGAATGAAGGCTTGGGGATTAGAAAATACATCATGTGAGATAAAAACTTCCCAAGGGATTCCTTGCTCCTCCAGCTAGAGTAAAACAATCATCTTAACCAAGGAGTGGTGAAAAAGGCTCTGCATTTGGTGGGCATAACTCCTCTTCTTGACCACCGAAGCCATTTTGTCAATGCTCTGGTAGAGATAGTATGGTAGGTTTAGCAATTTAACCCTGGTGAAGTGCATTAGTAACCTTATGTGATAAGAATAAACCCTGGAGTACCTCCCCTCACAGGTGAAGTACTTAATAATATGCATCATCAGTAGGGCATACCTCTCTAGAAGGTGAGAGAAGGGAAAAGCAACCTTGCAGCCTTGTTGACAGATAGGTTTGAGGTAGGGCTCATAATAGCTCAATTCAAATTTCTTTTGTTTAAACCATTTCTCACCAATATCTGGTATTCCTGTGGCTTTAGCAATAGATTCAGATGAGAATTCAAAATTCGCTCCTGTTAGGTTGACTTGGTGGTTCTATAGGCTGAGAATGAACAACCTAGTCAAGTCTGAGTGGCTTTGGACCTGTTTAACCCTCTCACAAAACTAATAACATCCAAAATCTTGAAAACATGCAAGGATCATGGGAGAAGAAGTGACTTAAATGGTTTATAATGGCTCAAACCTATTAACCCTTCCTCCCTTGTGCTTTGGCTTGATAAGCCTATGGCCTTCATCACTACCAGTATGGATTTCTTCTTCAGACATGGTGACTGGTCAAGAACAAAGATATTTCAAACTTGTTGAGATTTTTTAGGTCTAGAGAGGGAAAATGAGTGATGTGAGGGAAAATTTCAGCAAATGAAGGGAAACTGAAGCAATCAAGGAGTGTTTTTAGAGTTTAGAGGTAGGTTTGAAGTCACTGAATGTCTTTACACTTATAACAACCTTTTTCTTGGTAATTCCTTGCTCTAGAGGGTCAAAAAATTGATTTTCATGTCAAATGGGGTTTGGTCACATTAGGCCTTTAAATACCTTCTTGATTATGAAAAAACTATTTGGAAGGTAAGGAAGGAAAACACCAACCTTGCTTTGATCATTGCAGGAGATTTGGAGGAAAAAAATTGAATTTTAGGACCTTTTGAGCAACTTTGACAAAAACTGCAAGTGCGTAGTGCCACCCGACTACATGTTCAGGTCGGGTCGGGCTGGCAGATCTGTGCGTAGCGCCGGTTCAAGTCGGGTCAGTAAATGGGCCTGTTGAGCTCATCAGAGCGCAGCACTGATGTGCAAAGGTGGGCAGTCGGGTCATTCTGGGCCTGTGCGTAGCACCCACCCAAGTGTGTAGCACTGCCCTCCCAATGCGCAGTGTAATGTAAAATTACATTATGGCCACCTTGCTTGTGCGCAGTGCCGACGGTCAGGTGTGTAGCGTCGGCCTCGGGGTGCAGTGCCTGAACTTTTTCGACCAAACTTGTAGAAAACCCCAAGAAATTTCTTCAACGAATCTTTCTCCTTTTGCAATGACAAATGAGGTGGGGGAGGGGATCAAGGAGTCCTTTATAGTCTTTTGAAAAATAAATTTATAAGCCCAAACCCACTTTCTAAGGTTTATTTCTCTTGTTATCTTTCTCACTGTCTTTTTTGGCTCCTTTTGGTCCTGTAGGTGGCAGAGTTAAAAATGTGGCCCTTTTTGCCTTGCTAAAGCATTCTGATGTCACTGCCTTTGCTTACAAACCCTTCAACTAGCTCAAAATGACTTTTTACTCTCTTTTGTAAATATGAACCTTTTCATGATGTTTTAGCATTTGCAAACAATAGATTTGTGATCATTTGCCATATTTTCCTTTGACTATCACATTTTGTCTTATTTTTCTGTGAAGTAGTGAGAAGAAACCTCTTGGTGGGAGAAAAGCCCTAGTAGCAAGCATCAACGACAACTTGGTCTTTTTTAGATGTGCCACCATTATTTGAAACATTCTTACTTTGAACTTATCAATCTTTCTATAGGGAAACACTTTTGAAAGTCTTGTAAAAGTGTCATTCATGTTTAGCCATCTTTTGCAGAATATGCCTTTGATAAAGAAACTTTTGGAGGCTTTACTGCTCTTAGGCCAGCTACTTTTTGTTTCCTTTGATCATTTTGTAAATGATGAATGTCTAGTGAGGGAGGTAAGTTATTTAAACAATTTTTGTGTCTTTCCTGGCCACTTCTGTTTTTGTAGGTGCCTACACAACTTCTACCTTTAATCACTGTTATTTTGGAGTTCAATACCTCATTTTATCAATAATGAACCTATGCTTGTCATAACTACCTCCTTGGGAAATTTTACCTTATGCTTGCCTCCTTTGATTATTAGAAGAACCCTCTGACTGTTTCCTTTGAGAAGTCAAACCTTGAACTGATATTTCTGGTCCCTTTGTCCCTTTGGTGAAGTGGGGTACTGGTGTTTAGGTCTGCATTTTTTGATCCCTTTAGTTCTCTGATTTTACCTTTTGAAACCTCATACTTTTCATACCAATACTCTTTTCCCTTTTGTACCTTTGGTGAGGTGGAATCAATGCCTCTTTTCCAAACCCTAGAGGGCAGCTTGAAACCCTCTGTTGTTATGAAGGAGGTTCTGTTATCACCTTTTGATCAGTTTGTCAACTTTCCCAAACTCCTAGGTTTTAGGGTTGCTTAGAAAAAAGTAACTAGTGGTGTCTTCTAAGTTCTCAAAAACTTTTCAAACTCATTAATCATGTCTAAAGACCAACAATATTGCATTGATGCAGCTTAGGGTGACCTTTGCTCTTGCAACCCTAGTATTGATTTATTGCTTCGTCAAAAATAGTCATAAACCCTGATCCTTTTCAAACACATACCTGCTGCCTTCTTGTTGTTGTTGATGGTCCATTTGTGATGATTCTCCCATTACCTTATTTTAAGGTTGATGACCATTTGTTCCTTTTGCAAAAATGTGAGCAATGGGAAATTTTCCCCTGCAAGATTTGTGTTTTAAACTAAAAGGCCTCCTTGTGTGACCTCTTTGATTAACTTTGGACAAGATCACCTGTCCTTTCCTTCTTGGAAAGCAGTTTTTTTCATACAGGAAAAATAAGTTTGTAGGGCACCAAATCCAACCTATGACTTTGTGAAACGCTAGGTGACCTACCGGAGGCTTTCTTGGATTTGGTTTTTGGACTGAGATCTAGAATTTGGGATCATCAAGTGTAAAATAGGGTTCATGATAAATTGCTGTATTGAAGATCCAAAATCCAATGTACTTGATTTATCCAAAGAGTCTACAGAGATAGCTTGAGACCATCAGTGTTTGGGAGTATTTTGGGATACACAACAAAGTTGTTTGATTTGTGGGCTTAGGTAGCAGTGGGGGGTTTCTAGGAATAAAAAAACATATGATTTGGGTCAAATATTACTGGATATAGAAAAAATGAGTGACATAAGCCTCTAATGGGTTTTATGGGACTGGTAAGTAGAGCTAGACATTATGAAATTATGAAATAGTGAAATATTATCTTGAAGGATGATGAAGGCAGTGAGGTTTCTAGAACTCACAATGTTCATGAACTTTGTTTCTAGAAATCTAGGGAAATCATTTAGTCATCTATGAAGGTAAAAATTACTGATGACTAATAGGCTCCATACATGTTGTAGGTAGAGATCCCTCTTTGAGCTGTGAGGTGCTCATTAAGGAAATTTCATCTTGACAATGGAAAATACTTGCCATCATAAGATGCCTACCATCTATCATCTGTCCCGCCAGTGCTTCATGAGTGAATTTCTCTTTGAGATTCTCCAAGAATAATGGGGCCCTGGTATCATCACTGCTACTAAGTGACAACGTTGTAGATCTGCATGGTGATACAGGTGTTGTCTCGTGGCCATATACAATGCTAAACTCATAGTCAGGCATTGTACTGAATAAGACCATGCTCCTCCCATCTTTATAAACTCCACACTTCAACAAAAAGTGTTGGGTGTATCTCAACCATGATAAACTGGGATAACTATACATCTTCTCCTTGATCAAGTCAAGGGTCCTCTGTGCAGTGATAATTGGCTACTCCAAATCAACAAGGTGCTCTAATCCTTGGCTATGCAATTTCCCTGACGGCACAGTCTCAAAAATCTCAATATGAGGTAATGAAATAATATGAGATGAAGGTATATGCAAACCTTGGATAAGATGAATCTTGGGAACATGTTTCACATCTACAAGTGTTCCTGAAACCAGTGCAATGGTCTCTCCAACTACTGGTAATGATGATGGTTGCATCTCCTCTATTGTACCAGTGCTAGTATCTACCTCCTCCTCCTCATGCATATCATGACTCATGCATGGGGCTCCTAATGTCAAGATCTCAAGACCATCTTGTAAAGATGCAAGTGTTCCTCCTCTTGGTGTAAGTACATCTGCAGCTGGTGGTGGTGGTAGAGGTTCCTGCTCCTGAGTGATAATGAGGACATCTTCCTTGGGTTCTTCATGTATTATCTCCTCAATGATGGGAGATGTCTATATGTGAGATGTCTTTGGTTTATTTCTACCAAAATTATTCTTCAATATTTTAATGAAAACTACATAAGCAATCACTTTCATGTGTGACAAATGACTGAACCACCAATCTCCTACTTCACCCTCTAGGTGCAGCGCTGAAATATCCACGACCTATCTTTTTGCTACTAGATATAGATGAAATATGGTAGCTAATTATTCCCTCCAAGCACTCAATGTGTTTGTGGAAGATCCATCAAATGTAGGAAATAAGAATATATGCCTCTTTCTTCTATTGCTGCTACAGGATCTCCTTTCTTATTTGAGTTGCAAAAACTATTGGAGAGAGAGATTATCCTTCAGTGCTCTAGGATATGCTTTGTACTCAGATAGATATTTACTTAGGGTCTCATACCCCAAGTCTCCTTCATATTCACACCATTCCCCTCTCTTACCAAAGAAAGTGGATCTAGTAGAATGATGTGAAGCTCTTTGCTTCTCCAGTGGCTTCTTCTGCTGATAGGAAGTTCTTGGACCTTCCTCTTTTTGAACTCTTCTTAGATGCTCCTTTTTCCTTTCTCTCTTCATTTGATTGATATCCTTGGAGAGATATTGCATAGATGTAAAGAGAAGAGTGGCAAAACTGCAATCCTCCTTCATGGTAGATCTCTATTATCTATTTCTTCTTTTGCTGCAAAATATGAAGTGCCCACAAGTTGAGCCAAAGATCATGCTTTGATACAACTGTAATATCCCAAAAGGGAGAATTGAGTAATACAAAAACACTATATAAGAACTGCAACAATGTAAAAAAATAATCTTAAGACACCATACAAATTTACAGAATAACTGAGCCATTTTATTATATAGAAGGTGGAATAAAAGTACAACTATGCTTAAAATACGAGACACTCAAGCCAAAGAGATGACCTAGAATGACCCTGAAATGATCCCACAAGAGGGATTGCGTAATTGCTAGATTGTTGGAAGGAATACTTTGTTGACCCTGCTGCAAATGTCAAGGCTACAACTGCCGAAAAAATGTAGAAGTGTATATTTGGCAGTTCTGGAGCTCCGATGATGCTGAAACTTTAGATCCAGGCTCTATGATGAATACATAAGATAACCCATAAAGGATTTCCAAATATGAAAATACTGGAAAATTACCCTCTTAGGACATGCAACTATGACTGCTCAATATGCATATCTGAAGCATAATCTGAATAATTATGGCTTAAATATGATGTAAAATAAGATCTATGCTTGAATGGCTGATCCCTTCACTAGATACTCAAGCTAGAAGCTCAAGATCTATCTCTTCCAATCTCCTCCACTGAATGTAGCTGTTGAATACACAACAGCTGGGTGAAACTGCACTTTCAAGGATGGAGGCTCTATAGATTGCTGCTGAATAATGCAAATCAGATCAATAATTATGGAAACAGTATGCTCAAGGTGAAGGAATGGTCCCTCAAAGGGTTTCCAACTGAAATACTAGAAACTTCCTTCCTCCAATAGATCTGCAAGATTGGACTGTGGAATCCCTTGGGGTATTGCTGCTGCAAGGAGGTATGAAATGTTGGCCTGAATTTCGGATATGAATATACAGCTCCTAGAATAGTGACCTTGAAGCACAAGGTGAAAGGATGAATCCTCCACCAGTTTCCTAGCTAAAATGCTAGAAACAACCCCCACCTCTCAAAACCTCAAGCAGGAATGTGTTATTCCTGAGACTGAATGTGAATATGAGAGTGGTTGAATGTGGAACCAATGATTGATGATGTATGGAAACTCAAAGAAACCTTCCCAGTGTAGGCACTCGAAGTCCCCCATGGCTAAGGGTGGGATTTCCACTCAGAAACACCCGTGTGCTAAACAACACTGCAGACTTAGATAAACAACATAAGCATGCATAGAAATGTCACATGACAAATCTAGATCATCTAAATGGATTAGAAATAATAATAAAAATCCTGCCTTCTATTGCTGCCTTCATCTCCCTTATATGCTTCGTGAGCCTTCCATAGCCCTAGCCCACCTCATAATTGCACTGCACATGTGACCACTAGCCTCCATGAAGATTGTGTTGTCTCTCCATGTTCTCCACCATCTCTGCATTTAATTCCCACTCTATCCATAATGTGTGCATTAGATACACAAATTCTTCCACTGTCTCATCATTAGTGCTCTATGATATTACTTTGAATGCACCATGATCTTATTTGACTTCCTCCATGATCTCCATGATTTATCATTAATGTGGCATGATCTCCACTCTTCCTTTATTTAAGAAGCTTCTCCACTAATCCATAATTTATATCTACCTCTAAATTACCCACATTCACACATCAAAAGTGGATTTTATTCATCTATGGGATTTATGGGTCCCTCCACCCTCTTATTTTCTTAATTAATTAGGAAAATAAAGAAATATAATATTCCAATTAACTTATGGAAAATTGGGAATATTACACACACAAGTTGTAGGTGGGCAACACATTTTGGATACATTTTTAGAAGGAGACCCTCATTGGCCCCCACTGTAAGCTTAGGGTGCTCTAACATGGGCCATACACCATTACCAAGGTTGTAGGGGACAATTCTTTCAATCTCATCATTCCACCTGTCCTTGGCCTGCAAACAGTTTTCAATGTGGATCGCCTTCGGCCATACTTTCCACAATTTATTGGACACATAAGACATTGTAGAACAACTCACACCAATAGCGTTAAACCCCAACTAAATGGAACATACCACAACTGATCATATCATGGACACAGATATCAAGAACATTGCTAGCAGAATATCCAATTGTATCGGGTTGTCAAAGCTAGCCAACTCCCGCACCAAGGAAAGTGGCTCACTAAGGACCAACTTCAACAAAATTTGCCCCATCTCATGGAGGCACTCAATGCAATGGGGACCATTAATTTCTAAGGGGGAAGGAATAAGATAGGGGGATATTGGATGCCACCCACCTATTCCACTTAGACCCTCACCATTGTTTCTTTCGGTTTTTCAGTTTCCTTAATGTAGCACAATTTACTATTTTTGGCAGTTTTGGGGATCTTAAACTTTCAAAGTCGTTTTGAGGGACTAAAAGATGTTTTTAGGGAAAACATAGAGACTATAATAGTCAAAAACCAATTTATTAGCCTTTTTTCAGCCTCCTCTTCGAAATATTCGAAACGAGGTATTATGATAGCCAAACTGAGATCGTATGCCAAAGTTACTACACCGGGAAGTTGGCATTCCAACTTATCCAACGAGGCCCACAAGATTTTGTCACTTCATCTGTTATGGTTTGTATTTTGGATTTTTAGGGTTTCTTATTGTTTCTAAATGATAAAAATTCCATCGAGCCTCATTGTAACACATTTCATAAGAATATAGCTGCCACATCTCTTCTCAGGGATAAGATACCATCGGCTGAGCTAGTTTGTTTCCATTCTCTTTGTAAGAATATTTAATTTCTTTGATACTAATGAGATAAAGTGTTTTTTTTTTGTTGCATCTATGTATTTATGGTTATATCTGTATTCTATTGTGTTCATGTCTAAGTTCAGATCAGTGGTATTAGAGTGGTCTTCTCTTTCTCTATTTTTGTTTGCATGTCCCCAATGAGGTCAAGGTATAAGGAGTTCGAGATCAAAATGGTTGAACCTTTGAAAGACCAGCATTACAAACCCTGACAGCATCCCATGGTGGAAGAAAAGAAATAAAATGGAGAAGGATGTCCCTTCAAAATATTTCTCGAAGAATTCCTTGAGCGACAGAGGAAAGTGATGATGGACAAATTTGCCTAGTTCCTTCGATGGATGCCCATAGGCGATGCATTCTCGTCTGGCAGTCACTCTGGAGGCGCCACTCCCTTCAAGGTACAAGTCAACTTTGACATTGCCATATTTTAAGGTCAAATAGATACATATGCCATAGATATATAGTTAAATTTGTTGGAAGGATATTTTTCAATTCATGATTTTTCCAAGAGGGAAAAGATTACTTTCGTGCTCCTCAAAGTCGCCCCCCATGTTAAGGACTGGGTGTGAAACCTATTGCAAACAAAGAGAAGAGAGAGAACCCTCAAACCTTTTAGAAAAACTGAATTGGAATTATTTATGAGATTCCATCAAGGAATAATATTACCCTGTGGGGAGCTATGAGGATAAGTATATACAATGGAATATGTTGCGGTAGCAAAGGGATCAAGATGTGCATGAGTTGATGAATCTATTCCATACCCTGTGCAAAAATTTGGGTAGCAAAGATTCAGAGAAAAAATTGGTGCTTAAGTATCGCAGTTGTTTGCACGGATACAAACAAGAGTAAATGGAGTTCCTCTACATCTCCTTGATTTGTGCAACATACCGATATGCTACCAAGATCAAGCAAAAATTTAAACAGAAGAAGCGAGACTTTGGATCTGTGAATATGAAGCAAGGGAAAGGCACCCCCAAACCATAGAACAAAGGATAAATGCAAGTTGGGGTGACCTATGACAACTCATAAAAGCCGAAAACAAATAACAACACCACAAAGACAAAGAAGGACATGGGAAATTGGTGTGAGTTTCTTAAAATCCCCATTCACAACACAAGTGAGTTTCGATCCAATAAGTCACTGGTGTCTACGCTAAAGGCTTCTAAATCATATGCATGCTCCGACTTTGAGTTAGAACCAAAGAAGGGGAATGAAAATGGGAAGCATATTATTGGCATGGAGCCTATTGCCACCATTTCCACTACCAAGATCTATAAGGATGAGCTCGAAGATTGATAGGAGGGGGAGTGCCTCTTCCACTCCCAGATGTGGGTGAAGGGTTTTCCACTACAATTCATTGTTGATAGTGGAAGCCAAAAGAACCTCATTTTAGAAAATTTCATGAAGCGGTTGGGCCTACTGACCACAACACACTTAGATCCGTACACCATTAGGTGACTTCACCAAGGACAATATCTTCATGTCATCCAACTGTGTCACCTTTCCTAAAACATCAAGCCCTTCACATATAAGGTATTGTGTGATGTTTCTCCTCTTGAAGTTTGTGATGTATTATTAGGCCAACCATACTTGTGGAAGCGACATGTTGTGTATCAGTCTAGGCCTCAAACTGTTATTATTAATTTTGGAAACAAGTTGTACAAGATACCATAGGTAGCATCATCTACTGCCATCTCTTTGATCATTGTGAAGCAATACAGTAAGCTCATTTCCAAGACTAGGAAATTTGTCTTCCTTATGATTCGCCCTCAGAGAAAGAATAATATTTTGGCCACGGCCTCCAGACAGGGCTCCTCTACATGGCAGTAGTAGATGGACAAGGTTGTGGAGGAGTACAAGGACACCTTAACCTTACTCACAGGGGTACCTCTACGTTGTCAAGTTAAGCACCCCATTGATCTAACCCTAGGTGTGTCGTTTCCCAATGGATTGATCTATAGACACTTTTTTTTTAGAACAATGAAATTAGGAGGCAAATACAAGAATTGTTGTAGCAAGGGCACATCATTCCAAGTTCATCACCCTGTGGGTGTGAAAATTTATGAATCTACTATGCAGAAATCCTACAACAGTAATCTTATTTACTTCTTTGTTTTATTAATTTAACAAGTTATTTTTTTTAATCATACATGAAAAACATCAAATTAATTACATTGTTGCCTACACAAATATACAGATCAATTCTTGAATAATTAAGCACATTCAACAAAGGACACAATATTTTTGGACAAATGTCCCCGGAAAAAACCAATGCGGGAAAACCAGTGCAACAGTTCTTGAGGGTTTTTATTATTATGCAAATTTTTGAATACAAACTAAGATTCCAGTAGTTTTTTACCCAACATAGAAATCCTGGTATATGTACCTCTATTTCTGGAGACATATATTATGGATGATTCAGCTGAGAATGAGGAACCCCACAGGTGCCTACACAGTCACTGCATCACCCTTTAGTGTGGTTGCATCACTTTGTTTGATCTATTTAATACGAGCCTATCTGGCCCAATGAAACCCCAACGCATCTCTTTGAGTGAATTTTTCACCCTCTTCTGGCTCTACATCCCTTTACGTGAGCCATTTTGACTCTGTGTCACAGCTGTTAGGCTTACGCTGCATCTGCGTCACCCCTCCTGGGCGTACGCTGCCTTTTTGTCACCCCTTCTGGGCCTGCGCTACTATGTGGTATGAATATGCCTCTATGATATTGTATTCTCGACCTTGGAATCATAAATCTCACTGTCAAACTTCCCCTCGTTTCACTGCAAACTCACTAAAAAATTCTTAGCAAGCTGCACCCTAGAATTTCGACTTAGATCAAGTGTTGCCACCCTTTTTGTGTTCTCCAAATGACCCCAATATTTCCTTTAATACTTTTCTTGTTGAAAATTCAATGGTCGTGATCTAATCTCTAATCGACGACTAAGATTAGAAAATAATTGATCCTTGTCACTTAGAAAATTCTCACCCACATGTTTAAATTAATTCACTTTAATTATTTAATTTCCCTAAGTTATAATTAGGGTCTCCATTAAAATAATCAATTATTTGAATAACTTAAGCTCTAAGTGGAATTTCTCCAAATTATTTATAGGTCTTGGAGACCTCATGTGTTCTAGCCCCTCCACAAAGTTTTAGAGCTAGATCATATCCGATGCTACCCAAAAAACCAACACTCCCTCTTAGCGAGGAATGTTCTATAGCAACACTTCAACCTAAAGCATTAAGTTGATCCATGGCATCGGTACCCTACGTTGTTGATGTTTGGCCTACTGCCCCTCATCCTTTGTGTTGATGCCTTTTGCACTTTTGTCCACTATAAATCCCTCTCAAAATGCAACATAATGCTTCCCATAGCACTGCCTCATATGTACTACAAATCCCTCTCAAAATGAAACATAATGCTTCACATAGCACTACCACTACTAACTGTTGCACTGCAACTCAGTTGCTGAGAAGTAAGCAACTGAAGGAAATCACCAAAAATCCTTATAGACAAGTCAGTTTGGTTGCATCTTGATACTAAAACACCCTCTGTTTCTAACCTGCGTTGACCCTCTAGAGCTTTGCATTGTTTTTTCTCATGCTCTACATAAGCACTTCCTCTATGATGTTGAAATACCATCAACCTTTGCGTTGTTGAAATCCCATCAACCGTTGCACTATTGTTGCCTTTTCTCCACCCTGCTCAATTCTTCAGCATCCTAAATCTACTTATGTGTCTCCATAATCAACTGCACCAACTAAATCCAATCATCCTGCTACTGTCATTAAGGGCTCCCATAGCTCGTATGTGATCCAAGAGTTTGGGCACCTCAAGGATCCTACCCCACACCATTTGTAGTTCAATCTACAGATCTATGTCATCCCACCTCTTCTCTCAAGGCACATGAGCACTCATAGCCACATCATCATCACTCCCATCATCACCCTTCCCTGATGCAGCCTTTGAATCCAAGTCTTTATTTCCCTTCTTCTTCTGAGGAAAAGTAGTGGTGAGACGTCCCAGTTCACCACATCTAAATAACCTGACCTTTGAAAGGTCTCTCTTTTTCTTCCCTCGTTGCCCCTTCTTTCCCTTAGATGAGAGAGCCACATCTTCCTCCTCCTCCTTCTTGATCTTGAATATATAGCTAGTTATGCCTGCCTTGGTCATCCTCCGGATCTCTTCTTGTCGAAGATTTTCCCACATGTATTCCAAATTTGGAAGTGTTGCTCTACCCAAAATTCCTTGGACAAAGGTCTCCCACTCTTCAGACACTACATTCAGAGCAGTCCTCACCAATAGACCCTCATCAGTAGTGGCCCCCATAGAATCCATTTGATCACGAATTGCCTTTAATATAATGATTAAAGGGTCAATTTCCTCTCCCTTATGCATTTGAAATAGTACAAGTTGATTCTCCAGAAGCATTCTCCTTTGGAGAGAATATCCTTGATACATTGAGGTCAATGTCATCCACTTCCTATTTTCTATGTTCTTTTCAGCAATGTGTGGGACCACATGATCCTTGACCCCGTCCATAATTAAGTGCTTAGCCCTTGCTTGCGCTTCCTCATACTTCTTCAACAGATCAGCATGAACAGGAACATCACAAACTCTCTCGGCATGATATTTGATGCGATATTCATCTAGAACAGATAAGATTCTAACCTTCTAGACGACGAAGTTGGATACTCCATCAAACCTTTCTTGATCCCTCAATCCATGTGCGGCCAAATCTGCTCAAAAGATGTCGAAGTTCAAAAATTCCTCTCCCTAATTTTGTTGCTACCCTCAGCAAAAGACATAGATATGGGTTTCTTGGCGCTAGAAACCCTCTAGAGAATATGCTCCCTCTGACAAGTGATTTACCTCCTCGAAATCCTCCACAAGCTCCTGTCAAATCAGCCCTCTCCAATCACTCTGCTGATCAGATTTCATACTTCATGGTGAGAAAGTCTGTTGAGGAGATGTTTCCCCTACTTTGTCAACCCTACTAGACATTGCTCTGCACTGATAGAAAAATGCCCCACCAACAACTTTCTGAAGAACAAAACTACACTTCTAGCCATGGCAACCAGCACAACTTTACTTCCTCTCGGATTGCGTCACCCTTCTGGGCCTACATGAGCCTCTATGTCAGCTCTGCGTGAGCCAGACTAGCTCTGTGTCACCCTTCTGGGTCTATGTGAGCCTCCACATCAGCTATGTGTGAGCTAGACAAGGTTTGTGTCACCCCTCCCGGGCTTGTGTTGTCCCTCTAGTGTTGCATTGCTTCTTCGTGGATCTGTGTTTTCAGAGTTGCCTTCCTGCAAAAAAATCTATTCCTCTTCATTGATGGCTTCAACTCTCCCTAATCTGCAATACCTCTAATAACATGTGAAAATTTATGAATCTACTATGTAGAAATCCTATAGCAGTAATTTGATTTACTTATCCTACTTTTTTTTAGTAATTTAACAAGTTATTTTTCTGAATCATACATGAAAAACATTGAAGTAAATACATTGCTTCCTAAAAAAATATATAGATCAAGTACTAAAGAATTAATAAAATTCAACAAAGGACACACAAGATGTTTAGGACAAATGCCCCCAGAAAAAACCAATGTGGGAAAACCGGTGCAGAAGCTCTTGAGGGTTTTTATTATTATGTAGATTTATGAATAAAAACCAAGGTACCAGTAGTGGTTTACACAATAGAGAAAATCCCGACAGATGTACCTCTATTTATGGAGATAGATATTATGGTTTATTCAACTAAGAATCAGAAACCCCATAGGTGCCTACGTAGTCATTGCGTCACTCTATCTGATCTGCTAAATATGAGCTCGATCTGGTCCACTAAAATCCCAACATAGCTCTTTGAGTGACTTCGTCACCCTCTTCCAGCTCTACGTCCCTCTGCGTGAACCATTCTGGCTCTGTGTCACCCCTGTTGGGCTTACATTACCTCTGTGTCACCCCTCTTAGGCCTACGCTGCCTCTGTGTCACCCCTTCTAGGCCTGCTCTGCTCTTTGGTATGGAGCTTCCTCTCTACTATTTTATTCTCGGCCTTGGACTCATAAATCCCACTATTGAATTGCCCCTTGCTGAACTGCAAGCTCACTCGAAAATTCTCAGCAAATCGTGCCCCATAATTAAGACTTAGCCCAAGTGATGCCACTTTATGTGTGTTCTCCAGCTGACCCCAAGCCTTCCTTTAATACTTTTCTTGTTGAACATTCAACGATTGTGATCTAATCTCTAATAAATGGCTAAGATTAGAAAATACTTGATCCTCATCACTTAGAACATTCTCACCCACATGTTTAAATTAATTCACTTTAATTATTTAATTTCCCTAAGTTAGACTTAGGGTCTCCATTAAAATAATTAACTATTTGAATACCTTAAGCTCCTGGTGGAATTTCTCCAAACGATTTATGGGTCTTGTAGATCTCATGTGTTCTAGCCTCTCCACAAAGTTTCGAAGCTAGAGAACATCTGATGCTACCGAAGAAAATCAACAATGGGAGCCCGATTGTGTTGGTATAAAAGAAGGATGGGACCTGGAGACTCTGTTTTGACTATCAGGCATTGAAAAATATCATTATCTAGAATAGGTAGTCAATCCCACGGATTGATGACCTTTTGGACAAGCTCAAGGGGGAAAAATATTTTAGCAAGATCAACTTGAGGTCCGGGTATCACTAGGTATCAATCGAACCCTCCGATGTGTTGAAGACAACCTCCAAATCCAAGGAGGGACTTTTCGAATGGTTGGTCATTCCTTTTGGGTTGAAAAATTCCCTTGCAACCTTCATGAAGTTGATTGAAGATATCTTGTGACCCTTCACCAACTCATTCATGGTGGTTTATTTGGATGACATCCTAATATTAAGCCAGAGTTAGGAAGAGCACCTCTTCCATATTCGACAAGTCCTCCAAACTCTGCGACAACACAAGTTATGTGCCAATTTAGAGAAATGCACTTTTGGTATGACCCAGGTTCAATATCTGGGGTACATCATTGATGAGAAGGGTGTGCATGTGGACCCATCCAAGCTACAAGTCATTCGGGATTGGCCAACCCCAACCACTCTAACAGAGGTCTGCAGCTTTCTAGGTCTTGCCAATTTCTATTGTAGGTTCGTATATGGGTTCTCTCATATCACTTGGCATTTGAGTCAAGTCACCAATGTTAGAGCGAAAGAAAATTTATTTTTATTTGAATCCTAACAAATGGAATTTTCTAATTTTAGTCATCACCTCTACTCTGCACCAGTGCTCACATTACCAAACCTGTAACAAACATTTTAAATCGAGACATATGCTTCTAATTATGTTATTTGTGCAGTTTTTACTTAGCAGGGGCATCTAGTGGCATATCATAATCAGACACTTTTAGACATAGTCTGAAATTATCCCAATGTTGTAGTCGCTACAACACCCTTCGAAATTTTCAATCAGTCTGATATTTCAAAACCCTTATTGCTTGATGACATACATGTGGATAGGCTCATTACCCAACGTTGACCCTAGACCTCGAGGGTCCACCCCGGATAGGTAACCTCATATCAAAAGCTGGCTTTAGGTGATTTCTTCTAAGTAAAGTCGCAGAGTCTTACTTCCCTCAACTTTCAAACTTCTGCAACTTAGTGACCCTACAACCTAGCCAAGGTTACCAGGTCGCTAGGTTGCTAGGATGAAAACTATCTCAAACGCTGACCTTTGCGACCATGTGACCTCATGACCCAGCGACCCCCCCCCCCCCCCCCCCAAGTCACTAGGTCGCAAGGTTGCAAGGTAGAAAATGTACGCAAATGACCTCCATGCGACTGCCATAAAGGCCTGCACGTGTGACCCATTTATATATACAAGGGTCACGTAGGTCGCATTCGACCTGCACGAAGGAGTTCATAAAGTGTCTGAAAAGCCAATAGGAGTGCTTTTTCTTCCAGGTAAGTCATCAAAACCTCCTACATTTTTTGTTTCTTTTGACTCCTGACCCTACCTAACCCTGCTCCCCTAGCTAGGCTATTAAACATCATAGATTCCTACCAGTAGTAGCCCCCCTCCTTAGGCCATTTTCCCATTTAAAGCTCATTTTTCTCTCCTACTCATCCCATCATGCCTAAACCAACTCTGGCCCTCTTGGCTATCCTTTGTTACCTTAGATATCCATTCCAAAGCCTCCTATGACCCCTTCAAACTTGAGTCCCTTCCTTTTCTTTGATTTTTCCCCATGTTCATCGTAGGCTGCATCGACCTGTTTTCACCCATAAAAGCCCTAATGCAACCTCTCAACCTCACGACCTAGTCATTGGGTCACCAAGTCATAAAGTCACAAAGGTCTGATCTCTCATGCAGATGCAACCCTACAATCCTGCGACTAGGTCACCAGGTCGCATCCCATAAACTCTGAATCCTTTTCAATTGATACAGGTCACAACTACCTAGAACTCCTTGGTGCAACCTATCTTGCTAATCACTCAGCCTCCCGAACCAGTCAGGACACTAGTTGGTTTAGTCAAGTGATTTTCCCTATTCCCATTGCCTCCCTTATCATGGGACTATTTTTTGAATATTCCATGTGATATTGAAGTTGAACTCGAGTGTGTCTCTATCTCTTCAGCCGTAAGTGACATGGGGCCCCCAACAGTTCACAGACAACACAAGAGCCCAAAAATTTATCCACCAAAGGGTGACGTGCCTCCACCATCGAATCCTATCTACGGAGGCACAACCTATGTTTTTGGAAAGGGTGCAAATATGTCCTGGTATGAAATTCACCACGAGTTCACAAAGAAGGAATTCCCGAAGGACCTTGTAGATCGAAAAGTATACATACAGGTGAAGAGATCTAAACTACACTATGTGGATGCTCACCCTCCAATATTCCCATGCACAGAAGTGATCGAATGGATCCTCCAAAAGGTAGACTCAAAGCACTGGGTAATACGAGACCACACTGGAAAAGCCATTGCCAACCTGTCCCCAGCGGATGTTGAAGTATACTATTCAATTCCAAGTAAAGAAGAATCCTTCAACACCCAGTGGATAGCAACACATGACGTGCCGGTACAGGACACCCTGAGGTGCTGGTGGGAAGACCTAGAAAATTTCAAGGGGAAGGAATATCAATAATATAAGACCGAGGGTCTGAGGAATGTGTATAAGCTCGTCGTGGCCATGATGTGTTGGATTTATGGTAGGATGGATGCCACTACCTTCAACGGAGCATGGTTCACTCTTATGTATGCAGTCACCACCTACAATACTCACTTTAACTAGGCCCATCTATTAATCTCAGCTCTAAGGGAAAACATATCAGCAACGTAGGTACCAAAAGAAAGGTTAGCATCGGAGTTCTATATGGCCTCCTACTTGTTATATGCATTATGTTCGTGATGATGATTTGATAATTGGTCACATAATTGGAATGAAGTCACCAGAGGCCCACTTCATAAGGACTTGAATATTTTCTAGAACACCAAATACAAGCAGGACATCGATGTGATCTTAGAAAATTTCATCGCTGTGTTGTATCACCATCTCTTCGGGGAAGAACCACCTTGCATGTTTAGAATATCCATGGAAATTTTCATCGAGGTAGCTCATTGGTTTCCCATCAGAGAAGGCACCTTCATCAGGGTCTTTGGATCTTTCAAGCAGCCCCGTGCACTACCCAGGTTCGTTACAGATAAGTTGTTGTTGCAAGAAGTATGCTACCAGATGATGAGAGGTTTTTCCAAAACGATGAGTAAGGGTAAGAAGAAACCATGGCCTACCCTCCCACTCACCATTTGTGCCTACACAATCAAAGACTTTAGGTAAGTAGAGGCGAAAGCTGAAAAAATAAGGGGTTTCCATTTCGTGAGTTTGGATTTCTGGTCCTATGAACTAGAGAGGATCGTCCTTGCGCACTACAAGCTGGCTAAGTTTAATTGACCTATCAGAACACATAGACCGCGTTGGAGGAAAAAGTGAGGAACTGGTATAACAGACTCAGAGAGGCAGCCCCGAAAGAGGAATTTGATTTAGATGGAAACCAAGGAGATCTGTCTCAAGATTATCAGACCCTGCAGGATAGAGCTGATGCCATGAAGTGGAAAACATCGACGGGAGGAACATCTACTTCTCGGTGCAATAAACCCAAGAACACCTCAGGCGATAAATCTTTGAATAATACACAATAAAAGGGAGAGAAAGAGACTGAGGAAAAACAAAATTTTGAGAAAAAACAAAGGGAAGAAGAGCTTAAGAAGACCCAAGACACTCTCGCATAGCAGAAAGCAGAAGAGAGCTGAAAGCAGCAGGAAGAATAATAGAAAAAAAATATCAGGATAAGAACTGAGGGGTAATCAGTTGAGAGAGGAACATAAAAGAAAGAAATCAGAAGAGGCACGCAAGAAGAAAGAATAAGAAGCTAAAGCCAACGAAGAAGAACAACAGAGAAGAGAAGCAGAAAGCAGATTGAAATAGGAATAAGACAGAGAAGAAACAGTGAAAAGAATAAAGGAAGAGGAAGCCTGGAAACAATAGGAAGAGGCAACCAAGGAGGCAGAGAAAAGCGGGTCACAACCCTTACAATCGGGAGACGAGCAGACCTGCCA
This sequence comes from Pinus albicaulis, assembly GCA_034641835.2. Classification (NCBI taxonomy): domain Eukaryota; kingdom Viridiplantae; phylum Streptophyta; class Pinopsida; order Pinales; family Pinaceae; genus Pinus; species Pinus albicaulis. The sequence continues at coordinate 898,634,391 of CM076579.1, forward strand.
CCTATCGACATACCCCCAGAAACTCCCATGATAGGAGGGCACTTCCCATTCTCCAAACTTGGTCTGTCAGGGGAACAAGAGGATGATGTATTGGATCTAACGAGGCTATCTTACGATTAGTACACTCACAATATCAGGTAGGAGAGGATAAAATGTCTTGCTCGGAACAAGGCCGAACCTCTTGCAGTAACCACTAAAAAGGACATAGTCCTAGAAACTAGGACAAATCCCATAATGATAACATCTTTCAGAACCACTTTCGCAGCTTCCATAGAAGAAAACGTCAGCAGAATGAGTAGCAAGATCTTATTACAACAAAACAAGCTTTGTATAGCTGAGCAGAGAGCCACTCAAGCAGAAGAGGAAAAGAAAGCCCTGAAAACCGAAAATAAAATGCTCTAGCTTGCACTCACACAAGCTGGCGGACTACAAGCCACCATCCAAGGAGAGCTGGACATCATGGGTAGTACCATGGTACAAGTCTACAAACAGGTGCTAAGGAGGTTTAGGCAAGTGCCTTTGCGTAAGGGTCCAAGAAGAAACAAGGAAAATTCTCGCCCAAATTAAAAGAGGCCCTATAGTACTCTTGGACAAAGATATTGGAATGGTCTGAGAGATACCCGCAGGCCCCTGCCACTCTACCAAAGAAGGATTGGATCCGCACCCAAAATGACAAGGTACAGATGCAGATGAAGCTACAATCCTGAGATGAGCTCGCGAAAGATGTAGACAAGGTAATGACCGCATACGAGCATCTCATCAGTAGTATCAACTCGATGGCAGAAGTGCATCACATACCTTCCATGGGTACACTGACCCAACAAAAGGCGCAGGAAGAAGTATTGCAAGATATTCAGTCGTTTCTAGATCCAATCAGTCAGGCAGGCAGCGCAAAGGACCTCCGAGCTACCAGGGAAAACATCGTACAGTATGTCATCAAACCGGTCAGAATCTACACCAAGTTGGCTTCGTTGTCCAACCAGATCAATTCAAAGAAGCGTACTCTAGCTCCGGATGCTCTTGAATGCTTGCACAAGCTCAATGAGGACATGCCTCAACTCACCCCGATAGCCACTGAATATCAAGCCTGGCAGACCTATCTCAAGGAGCAGCAGCAAGTGGAAACCCCAGCCCTCTCTATCACTAAACTGCTCCCATGAAATTAACTAGACATACAGGTCGCAGATGCAGTCACGTCGCAAGTCGTGACCCTACTCAGGTCGTAGGTCGCAGTTGCTCCCAAGTCGCAGGTCATCCCAACAGCCAGGGAGGCGAAGGGACAAGGTAGACCAAAAGTAACTTTTGTTCTATATGTACTCCCTCGGGAGAGATTGTAAGGACGTTTTCTTGGACTCCTAAAGGAGAGAGAGAGATAACTGTATAGCATTGAATGTATGTTCTGGGAATGAATACGAATGAATGTTTTGGATCTCACTATTGGATCTGATGGAAGCTTTCGTGTATTGACACCGTGAATATAGTTCTTTTCAATATTTTATATTATTTGTAACTGAATGGTATGTATTTTTGTTCATGCATTGTTTATGTATTTGAGCTCTTTTGATATGTGGATGATGTATGATGGTTTAATGTAGGTATATGTTAACGACCAAGCTTGTTGATATGTACCTAAATATCTTCTTAAATATGATTAGGTAACTGAAGGACATTTTATCATAGTGAACTATGTTGGCAATATGTTTCTTGTATCCTATTATATGATTGTCCTTGATGGAAACTCTCTGAAAAAGGATGCAGATAATGACTGTATGAAGAACTCAGAAAACCATCAGCAGTTCTATACAAGCAGAATATAAGACTGAATGTACATTAATCGAAGCTTTGGGAGAATCGATGTGAATAAGGACGTGTTAAATCATGTGTGAATAAGTTCGGTGTATTCATACATCCTGACAAACCTCTAAAGTTGGGGGGTTCTGGTCTCTTCGCAATATGTGTTAAGTATGGCTGAGTAAATCTGAGTAAAGGATGTAATTTTGTATGGTGGATTCGATAGGGTTAACATGCTTGCTGAAGAATGTAATTGAATGGACACATGATCGCAGAGCATGTTTGCTGGAATACATATGACCTGTGTTAGTTAAGATGCCCTTTAATGTATATTTGCATCCACAAATAGGGAAGAAGCCTATCCATTCCAATCTCCGTTGAAAGTATGGACTAGCTCGAATTATATATAACATGAGTTACTTTAACATAATTGCGCGGAGGAAGAACAATTAAAACAGAGTTATGCCTTCATGGAGAAATGTAGCAATGACGGAACAAAGGCGGACGGAACCTTGAGCGAAGAAGAGGAACCACGAGCGGAATGAACAGTGAAGGGGGTTTCCGGTTTTCATCGCACCGCTTTCGATGGGCAAGCAGTATTCAAGAGGTTGGGAGCAATTCCATAGAACGAGTGACACATGTCCCTGAACAAATTTGTAAAACCTCCATCGCGCATTAATGTCCGACCAAGGAAGCCGCGCAATATTGTTGTGCGTCGTCGATCTGGAGGGGAGCCATCGGACAGTGGCTGTATGAGGAAGGTGCACGATGGATAACCATGGTACGGTGTGAGTATGTGATTGGATCATTGATTATATATGTGGGCCCTATTCTAAATTATATTAATTGGGACCTTTTAAACTAAGGTTTGCGGGGTTAATAAAGGATGTTGAATATGTGAAGTTGGCGAAATATGAAACATGTGATGAAATGAACGTGGGTTAATATATGATTTGATCTCATGAACACATAAACCAGGGGTCGATATATATATATATGCCTTGAGGAGTTCATAACTAAAGGAGGAATTGGATTAATATCTCAATCTCAGATTGAGATATTAAAAACCCTTAGGTTAATTAATTTCCAGACCAAGAAAATAGAACAATGAGAAGTTGTTTGGGGGCTTGGGTAGACCCCACTGGATTATATATTTGATCTCATCCAGGAATACCATCAGCTGTTGAGTGGTTTTGACTCATGGTATTAATAAAGGGAAAAAATATATAAGGAGAAGAGGATCATAGTACAACATGTGCATGTGGAGGGGTTGTTAATGAATACATCTCTTTAAGAGATATTTGCATGATTGAACTCTATTTCTAATAAATCTGAATTTATGATGCACCTATGGAGTTGATGAAGGTTCAAGATCTCTAGATCTAGAAATGATGAATCTCTAGGAATATTTGCAAAGAAATAATGAAGACCTGACGCAAGTCTGATGAAGAAATTGAAGAACTTTGGTGGATCTGAGGGTTGAAGTCTTCAGCATGAAAGTTGAAGCTTTCTGCCAGTACAAGCTGGTGTTAAAATCACGGGGTCGAAGCTCCCTTCCAGGAGAGGTTGGTAAACGAGATCAGGGGCTTGGAGCTCCCTTCCAGTAGTGACTGGAGAACGAGAGAAGGTTGTAGCCTTCTAGAGGTGGGTGCCTGCATGCTAGTATAAGTCTGCGCTAGCACAAAAATTGTAAGATGTTTTCTTTATAATAAATATTGAAGACAGAGATGACAACAGCGGTGATTTTCTCCCAAATTTTGTTTCCACCTTAAATACTGGTGTTCATGTGTGTTGCTTATGTGTGATGGCTTATTCTGTTATTACTACACATGCTTACTGCTTACTAAAATTCTGATGAATGAATGATGCAATAATCTAAGTAAAGAATTATATGCATAATAAGATCTCCGATAAAAAGTGTCTACCAACTCTAAATACCGATTCACCCCCTCTTAGTATTTTTCCCAACAATTGGTTTCTGGTGAGTTGTGTCGATCTAAAATCTTAGCCGCTAGAAGGAAGATCAATCAAGATGAGCAATCAAGATGGAATAACATCTATCAGGCCTCTGCTCTTTAACGGAAACAATTTAATCTTATGGAAAACAAGGATGAGATCCTATCTTCAATCTCTGGGTGCAGATGTATGGGCTATTGTTGAAGTAGGATATCAATATCCAGCCGCAGTACCAACAGATCCAACGGAAATAAAGAATTATGAAACAAATGCAAAGGCGGTTAATGCTCTATTGGGAAGTCTAACTGAATCAGAATTTGTCAAAGTCATGTAGTTGAATACATCAAAGGCAATATGGGACAAAATAATTCTAAGCTATGAAGGTGATGCAAAGGTAAAAAGTGCTAAACTCTAAACTCTCAGAATTCAATATGAGAACCTAAAAATGCATAATGAGGAGAGCATTGCTAATTTCTTTTTACGACTTGATGATATTGTAAATCAGATGAGAAATCTGAGATAAATAATAACCAAATCTACTTTGGTTGAGAAAGTTTTAAGATCACTAATGACAAAATTTGAGTCAAAAGTGTCTGCTCTTGAAGAAAATCAGGATCTTCAAAATCTTACTGTGGTGCAACTTCATGGCATATTAACTGCATATGAAATGAGAAGAGGAGGACCATCTAAAGTCAAGGAAGCCATTTTTAGAGCTTCTACAAAAGGGAAATAAGTACAAGAGACAGAAGGATTAGGGTATATCTCAGAAGAAGATGAGGTAAATTTTGTAAAGAAACTCCAACTTGGTACAAGACGGTTCAGAGGTAAGCTTCCTTTCAAATGTTTTGCTTGTGGAAGAGTTGGTCATTATGCTGCTAAGTCTCCTCATAAAGAACCACATGAAAAGGGAAAGGAAGTAGCAAAAAGGAATAAGAATCGGTTTAGCAATAGAAAAAATTACTATACTCATGAAGACAGTGATGGGTTATCAGACAGTGAGGAAGAATGTGAACAAGATCTTAGAATTCTCATGGCATTTGAAAAAGAGTCTAGAGAAGAAAAGGATAATTTTATGGATGCTTTAGAGGACAATGATTTTCTTGATGAAATCAATCAAATCAAAATATGCTTAGAAGAAATTAAAATATCCATAGAAACTCTGAAGAACCAGCTTCAAGAAAAGGAGAAACATAATGAGAAATTAGAATGTGAAATAGTAAGTCTAAGAAAGGAAATTGAGAAAGTAAAGACTTTGAATCTGAGATTTTCTAAAGGATCTGAAACCTTGGATGAAATTATCAAGGTACAACGTTCTCCTCTTCTAAAGACAGGTCTTGGATATATCGGAGAATCTTCTCAGGCTTCAAAACTAAATTATCTAAAAGCAACTACAACCAGTACACAACATTCTTCCCCTCAGCAAGGGAATAGAGAATCTTTACAGATAAAGCATGATCATCTCAATTCAAAGAACACTAATAGGAGTACCTTTCAAAGAAACACCAATCAATAGGTAAATTCAAGTATAATATTTCATGATCGCATAAATTTCTTCTTCAATGGACAATGTTTCTCATGTCACAATTTTGGTCATAAAGTTGTTCAATGTGTTGCATATAAAACCATCATGACAAGAGAAGCAAGAAAGAAAAGAATTGATACATCTAACAACTTTTCTCCTCTTCAAAATGAAGTTGAATGTGCTTATTGCAATAACTTTGGCCATGAAGAATCTGAATGCATGAGCAAATTTCAGCCAAAAGAGCATTTTCCTTCAAGCACCAAAGTATGGAAAAAGAAGGAATTACAAGTTGAAAATTGTGGCATAGCTTTATTTGCAGAAGGTGAAGAAAATCAATGGTACATTGATAGTGGATGCTCAAAACACATGACAGGTGACAAAAACAAACTTCTTGGATATAGTGATCTAGAAAAAGAAAAGAATGTTACATTTGGAAATGATACTCTTGTTGTCATTAAGGGAAAAGGGTCTTTTTTTCTAAAAGAAAAGGTGAAAGCCAATAATGTCATGTATGTGGATGGATTAAAGCATAACCTGTTAAGTGTAAGTCAAATGTGTGATCAAGGAACTGAAGTTGTCTTTAGTTCAAAAGAATGTGTGGTACGTGATCTTGATACAGGTAAAACAATTATAAAATGAAACAGAACTCCAAGCAACCTGTATGTATTGAAGAACTGCAAAGAACAATGTTACTTGAGTAAATCTTCAGAAAACTGTCTATGGAATAGAAGGTTGGGGCATCTGAGCTTCTCTCAAATCAACAAATCAAGTAGACTTAAAGCTGTTTGTGATCTTCCCAATACTACTCTACCTGAAAATATCATATGCAAATCTTGCCAATTTGGTAAGCAAGCCAGAGTGAAATTTAATGCCAAGGAAGGATCATCAAGTAAGCCTCTTGAACTCATTCATACTGAAATATGTGGACCTGTGAGGAAAAATTCACCACGTGATGAACAATACTATATCTTATTTATTGATGATTTCTCTAGAATGTGTCGGATTGGGTTGATTAAACACAAAGATGAAGCATTTTAGAAATTTCAGATCTTCAAAGCACTGGTTGAAAATGAATTAGATTTAAAAATCAAGTGTCTTAGATCTGATCGAGGAGGAGAATATACATCAGATGAATTCCTTGAATTTTTTGAACAACATGGCATAAAAGGACAGTTTTCTGTAGCTGGCACTCCACAACAAAATGGCGTAGCAGAAAAAATGAATAGAACAGTTCAACAAATGGCTAGAGCTATGCTTGATGATTCCAGAACACCTGACACATTTTGGGGAGAAACAGCATATACAGCGGTAAATATTCTTAACAAGGCACATGTTTGTGTAAATAGTGATAAAACTCCATATGAACTATGGTATGGTAATCCTCCCACTGTGAAGCACTTTAGAGTTTTTGGGAGCAAATGCTTTATCAAAAATAATGATGAAAAACTTGGCAAGTTTGAACCTAGATCAGATGAAGGAATATTTCTTGGTTACTCCTCTAGGAGTAGGGCATATAAATGTTACAATAAAAGACTTTGGAAGATTGTTGAATGTATTGATGTTGTTATTGATGAGTCTCCTACAGCTCCAAAAGAAGAAAAACAAACAACAGATGAAGATGATGATGACATATATCCTTCTACATCAAATAGGAATGATATAGACAGCGAACCCAATGAAGAACCCGAAGATGATTTATCTGAAAAAGCTCCATCCAGATATGTTCAAAAGAATCATCCAGAATATCAAATTTTTGGAGAAAAGGGATCAGGGGTACAAACAAGAAGGAATCTTGTGGGATCTTCTAGCTATCTGGCATTTCTATCCACTATTGAACCACAAAATGTCAATCAAGCTAGCAAGGATGAATGTTGGATTCAAGCCATGAATGAAGAGCTTGATCAAATTGAAAAGAATCACACTTGGGAATTAGTACTAAGACCTCATGACAAAAATGTCATTGGAACTAAATGGATATTCAAAAATAATTTAAATGAGAATGGATATGTTATAAGAAATAAATCTAGACTTGTTTGCAAGGGGTATGCTCAACAAGAAGGTATAGACTTTGAAGAAACTTTTTCTCCTGTAGCCAGACTTGAAGCCATAAGAATGTTTCTTTCTTTTTCAAGCTTTCAACAAATCAAATTTTATCAAATGGATGTTAAATCTGCTTTTCTCAATGGTGATCTAGAAGAAGAAGTTTATATAGAACAACCAGAAGGATTCATTTTGGGAAATGATGAAAAACTTGTTTGTAGACTTAAAAAGGCTCTATATGGTCGCAAACAAGCTCCAAGGGCTTGGTATTATCGTCTTGACAAATATCTTCATCAACAAGGATTTTCAAAAGGGTCTGCTGATAGCAACTTATACACAAAAGTTGAAAATGATAAACTATTGATTGTGGTTGTATATGTTGATGATATCATTTTGGGGAGTAAGGAAGAATCTATGAGTCAAATTTTCAGTGCTATGTCAAAGACATTAAATGTCTTTACCAGAACGAAGATATTTATTATTTGCAAGGCACACAGATGGAAATATTCTTATCACAAGAAAAATATCTGAAGGAAATTATAAAAGGCATGAATAATGCAAACCTATAAGTACACCAATGATAACTCGGATGTAATCAGCTTTCTTCTCATGACATCTTCCACGTGAATCAACTAACACAGATTCATATAGGAATTTATTTTTATTCTCACTCTGGATTGACTGTATATTTACATGCGTTGGGATTGGTGGGACATCTGCTAATCCAAAAGAGTCTCATCTTCAGGCTGTCAAAAGAATATTCAAATATCTGCAAGGAACTCAATACTTTGGACTATGGTATCCAAAGAATGTTGATCTCACTCTTCATGCTTACACTGATGCAGATTGGGCTAGAAACGTTGATGATCAGAAAAGCACTAGTGGTGGTGCATTCTATATGGGGCCCTGGTTAGTATCTTGGTTCAGCAAGAAGCAAAGCTCTATTGCCTTATCTACAGTAGAAGCAGAATATGTGGCTGCAGCATCATGTTACGCTCAACTTCTTTGGATGATGCAAACCTTACAAGACATTCAAATCAAATGTTCACCTCCTATCTCCATTATGTGTGATAATACAAATGCCATTAGTATCTCAAATAATCCTATTATGCATTCCAAGACCAAGCACATTCCCATCAAGTATCACTTCTTACGTGAACAAGTGCTTGAACAAAAGGTGAAGTTGGAGTATGTTCCCTCCAAAGAACAAGTTGCTGATATATTTTCCAAACCTCTAACCAGGGAAGCGTTCGAATATCTCAGACAAAAGCTGGGAGTAGTCTCTGCCATGCAAAAGATCAGATATACTTAAATATAGAATATTAAATTGGATATGCGGATTTCCTATAGGAAAGCCACGTATATACGCAAATTTATACTCAGAAAACCGTGTATGGGTATTTGCTGACAAAGTTTTTCTAGGTCAGCATTATTCAGCACAGCTGCGGTGCTGATGAGTATCTCTGGATGCACAAGTTAAGGGGGAGCATTGGTCATGTGGAAAGGATGCATTGTTGGCACTCTAATTATTTCATGATCTCAGGGGGAGCATGGTATTGTTGGTACAAAGGATCTTGATCTACCCTTTTCCCTTGATGTCAAAGGGGGAGAATGTTGCTAAATGTATTTCTAGTCAATGTTGCTGAATGTATTTCTGGTCATGCTTGCCATCAAGTCCAAAGGGGGATATTGTTGGCAATATGTTTCTTGTATCTTATTATATGATTTTCCTTGATGGAAACTCTCTGACAAAGGATGCAGATAATGATTGTATGAATAACTCAGAAAACCATTAGCAGTTCTATACAAGCAGAATATAATACTGAATGTACATTAATCGAAGCCTTGGGAGAATCGATGTGAATAAGGATGTGTTAAATCATGTGTGAATAATTTTGGTGTATTCATACATCCTGACAAACCTCTAAAGTTGGAGGGTTCTGGTCTCTTCGCAATATGTGTTAAGTATGGCTGAGTAAATCTTAGTAAAGGGCTGATGGATTCAATTTCTGTAAAAGAATGAGCTAGCTAATCGATAAAGGATGTAATTTTGTATGGTGGATTCAATAGGGTTAACCTGCTTGCTGAAGAATGCAATTGATTGGACATATGATCACAGAGCATGTTTGCTGGAATACATATGACCTGTGTTAGTAAAGATGCCCTTTAATGTATATTTGCATCCACAAATTGGGAAGAAGCCTATCCATTCCAATCTCCGTTGAAAGTATGGACCAGCTCGAATTATATATAACCTAAGTTACATTAACATAATTGTGTGGAGGAAGAACAATTAAAACAGAGTTATGCCTTCATGGAGAAACGTAGCAATGACGGAATAAAGGTGGATGGAACCTTGAGCAAAGGAGAGGAACCATGAGCGGAATGAACAGTGAAGGGGGTTTCTGGTTTTCATCGCACCGCTTTCGATGGGCAAGTGGTATTTAAGAGGTTGGGAGTGATTCCATAGAATGAGCGACGCGTGTCCCTAAATGAATTTGCAAAACCACCATCACTGTGCGCCATCGCCCGTTAATGTTCGACCAAGGAAGCCGTGCGATATTGATGTGCGCCGTCGATCTGGAGGGGAGCCATCAGACGGTGGCCATATGAGGAAGGTGCACGATGGATAACCATGGTATGGTACGTGTATGTGATTGGATCATTGGTTATATATGTGGGCCCTATTCTAAATTATATTAATTGGGACCTTTTAAACTAAAGTTTGCGGGGTTAATAAAAGATGTTGAATATGTGAAGTTGCTGAAATATGAAACATGTGATGAAATGAACGTGGGTTAATATATGCATTGATCTCACGAAAACATAAACCAGGGGTCGATATATATATATATGCCTTGGGAAGTTCAAACCTAAAGGAGGAATTGGATTAATATCTCAATCTCAGATTGAGATATTGAAAAGCCTTAGATTAATTAATTGCCAGACCAATAAAATAGAACAATGAGAAGTTGTTTGGGGCTTGGGTAGACCCCGCTGGATTATCTATTTGATTTCGTCCAGGAATACCATCATCTTTTGAGTGGTTTTGACTCATGGTATTAATAAAGGCAAAAACTATATAAGGAGAAGAGGATCATAGTACAACGTGTGCATGAGGAGGGGTTGTTAATGAATAAATCTCTTTAAGAGATATCTGCATGATTAAACTCTGATAAATCTGAATCTATGATGCACCTATGGAGTTGAATGAAGGTTCAAGATCTCCAGATCTAGAAATGATGAATCTCTAGGAATATCTGAAAAGAAATAATGAAGACCTGATGCAAGTCTGATGACGAAATTGAAGAAATTTGGTGGATCTGAGGGTTGAAGTCTTCAACATGAAAGTGGAAGATTTCTACCAGTACAAGCTGGTGTTAAAATCAGGGGGTCAAATCTCCCTTCCAAGAGAGGTTGGTAAACGATATTAGGGGTTTGGAGCTCCCTTCCAGTAGTGACTGGAGAGCGAGAGAAGGTTGTAGCCCTCTGCAGGTGGGTGCATGCGTGCTGGTATATGTCTGCGCCAGCACAAAAATTGTAAGAAGTTTTCTTTATAATAAATATTGAAGAAAGAGATGAAAGCAGCGGTGGTTTTCCCCAAATTGGGTTTCCACCTTAAATACTGGTGTTCATATGTGTTTCTTATGTGTGATGGCTTATTCTGTTATTACTGCTTACTAAACTTCTGATGAATGAATGATGCAATAATCTAAGTAAAGAATTATATGCATAATAAGATCTCTGATAAAAAGTGTTCAGTCAGCTCTAAATACTGATTCACCCCACCTCTCAGTATTTTTCCCAACAAACTATTTCTCTTATGTTCAACTGATCCTCCGTATGATTATGGCCCTAACGAAGTTTTTCTTAAAACACTCCTCATGGGTTGCATGCTCTAAATTTTGCTTTTTTATTCGTGGTGTCTCATTTGCAGGGAATCCGTCAACCATTAAATTTGCTTCATCTAGCAGCTGTACATTCTCATGATTGCAAATCCCCTCTCTATCTGAGAAAGGGAAAATATCTTACTAGTGTAATGGCAACCATGGCCACATACCGGATGGGATCCCTATCACAAACGTCGTAGAGTCTAGTTGGGATTTTATACCGAGGAGATCCCCTTACTATTGGTAAGTCATTTTTACTTGTCAAAAGAATTGGCGATAGAAGGAGGGACTGATCGAAAACTCCCACAAAGCTAGTAACATCCTTTGCAAACCCAAAAAACCCCTTCACAGGCCCATGCCCAAAACAAAGAGAAATCGGGTTTGATAACACTAGTCCTCCACCCCTTGAGAATACTCCCCTCGAGGATGACCCCCCATTCTACAAGATCATGACAGACCAACTAAGAGATTTTCATCTGCTCGCCCTTGATCTCTTCATAGGCCTCCAACGCCTCCTCGCTACTAGTTCCCTATCCAACTCATGAACCCCCGAGATGCATCACACCTGCCAGGGTGTCCTAGTAAACTATGTGCCTCAACTCATAAGGCTGATGATTTAGGACTACGCAAATGCAATCAAACTACACATAGCTGAAGGCCTCGACCGCAACCTAGGGGTTTATGGAGGAGGCACTGAAACCATTGCTACTAGAGTCCCCACCATTCCCCAACAGAACATCGGACCCCAGGTCAATCCTCCTTTAAATGAGAATACCCAAGAAAATGACCCACCATGGGGAGGGGTCAGAAGAGGTCGAGGAAACGGTCGAAACTCAGACCATACTCATCACCTCCACTGAAACCAAAACGGATATCCTTTTATTTTCGATGGCAACTTTGGTGGCTTCATAAATTTAAGGAATTATAGGAATATTGAAAATCTGAGAGTTCCCTAGAATCAAGACATTCAATCTCAACATGAGGGTGAATCCTCCAGGTCTGGCCCTGGGAGTGATTATGAAAATGAAACTGAGCACATCATAATTCCACCTTTACGCGTGGCAAGGTAGGTGCAACCCCTGGCTTGGATGGCACGATCCCCTTTAGGTGTCTGAGGTCCGCTTCACAACATGCCTTGACACCCAGAAAAACATCTACCTAAGTTCGATCCCTAAAAGGGGACATTAGCCAAAGATCACATTATTAAATTCTACCTCACCCTGCAAATGATGAGGGAAATCTGTTACACCATTTTTTGGTCATCTAACCTACTATCATTAGATGGGCCCAAGTACACCATGTAATTCCAATTTTACCCTAAGTAAAATTTCTTTCACTATGTAAAATAACTTAATAAAACATATTTATTAGGTTGTTTATGGTCGAAACAGGAAACCCCAAAAGGAAATATTAAACAAACCTATATTTGTTTGATTTTCCTCAAGGAATAATTAATTAAACAATAATTTAATTATTATTCATGGTCATGTTTAACCCAAAACAAAGAAATTAATTAGATAAATCCTTATTTATCTTATTATTTTCTAGGAATAACTATTTAAATCTCATTTAAATAATATTCCTTGTTAAATATGACTAAATCACCGATAAATAATTAAATAAATCATTATTTATTTGATTATCTTTCAACCACTTCCTTAAAATGATAAATAAATCATTTATTTATTTATTATTTACAAATAAAGGGATTTGACCCAAGTCAAATACTTTTTCCCTCCAACAAATATAATAAAATATTCCACAAAAGGTGGATCTAGATTTGGTTAATGTTATTTTAATCATGCACCAAGATCTAGAATGACCCAATATTTTGTTATAAATAGGAGGTTTTTTCCTATCATTCTTCACCTTTTGTTGCCTATTAGATCACTCTGGATCTATACACTTGGTCACATTTTCCATTATTTGTTGTGTGAGCTCCCTTTGAGTTCTATCTTTGTATGGGTTTTCTACACCAACAAGAGAGAGAAATACTATATCTGAAGTGCTGAGGACTTCCAAGAACCCATCCCATTGAGGAGAATTGGAAACACCTTATTGTTTTCCTCCCAGGTGCCCTTAATACAAAAATTCTTTCAAAAATATTGTTCTTGTCTTGTCTATTGGATGTATGGAGCAAAACCTTATTTTTACTGCTTAATGTCTCTTTATGCATAGATCTGGATTTTTGCAGCATTTGTCTTGATCAACTAACTGCAGATCTAAAGATATTGACAGTCATATTTGATGTTAGGGCTATAAGTTATGCGTAGCTAAAGTGGTCTTTTCTCGTACACTTCGACAAAAGATTCATACTAACAACTGGTGACTCCACACGGGTTTTCAATTACGACCGCTATCGTTTTTCATATCCCTGCATATCCAGCTACTTCAGATCCTAGGGTTTCTTTTCAGATTTTTTTTGTTCCTATTTTTATGTTGTTTTTCACCTATAAAACCCTAAAACATTAAAATTTCTCACTTCCGCGTGTTTCTGGCCCTATTGCGCAAGTGACAGACATCAGCCGGAACTGAGACGACAAATTTTTCGGAAATCTTCCACCGTGACACCTGGAGCTTCTGGTCGCACTTTTCAGGTCAGAAACTGTGACCTGGCCTCCAGGTCACACTTTTCAGCCAATTATCTACGACCTGCACAGAAAACAGGTTAGAACCTGCGACCTGCCAATTTTTCTACTATTTTTCTGCAACTTTTCTGGGTTTTTTTGAAGCTTCTGTCAGGGTTTTCTAGCCTCTGTCTCAGCCCGTTTAGACTTGTTTCTGATCTATTTTTCTCATCTAAGTGGGAAAATATCCCCCTACGGCTTCAGTACCCTCCACTTTTGGTGGAAGAGTTTTAACTGTTTCAGGTTTCTTATTTTTCAGAGTTTCAACCTTCCCTTTTTCAGATCTGCTACCTCCTTCTCAGATCCTTTTAAATCAGCTCTTCTCCCTTTCAAATCACCTCTTGTTGTTTTGTTTGGACCTTCCTTTAGGGCCTCATCCTTGTCCCTTCTACTTTTTTCTGATTTCCTCCTTTTTCCCAGCCACCTTGCCTCTATCTCTCGGCTGTGTTCTGCACCTCTTTTCAACAATTTTCTCCTTTAGATTCCTGTCCCTCCCGACCTTAGATCTATTGGCCTCTTGTTAGTGTGTTTTGAATAGATTTTTTCCCCTCTTTTTAGACTAGTTTTGAGAGACCCGCCTTCTTGGGTTAGATCGATGCATTGTTAGCTGTTAATTTTTTGTTATTTCAGCATTATATACTGTTCTCTGCAGATTTATTTTCAGTTACGCAACACACTTTTTCTTTTTCTCTCAAAACGTCTAGGTTTAAAAATTAAAATTAATGCACACCACACACTCACCCTAAGTGAAGAAGAGCCTGGCTAACACCACCAGGCAAAGATTTTAGAACATTGTAAAATAAATTGACACTGCACCTTTCTGCCCTTGTTTCGACATTGTAATCACTTGATTCTGCACCTCCCTTCCCTTGTTGGTCATTCTTCTTCCCCTTGTGCCGTGATTGTGTTGTCATCATTGCGCCCTCAAGGCATATATCCCGGAGACTTCTTGGCCTTCACCCTCAGTTTCCGATCGGTCGACCTACTCCTTCCTGCCATCATCGAGTTAGTCCTCCTCCGAGTCCGCACTCCGACTCCTCTTCTGATTCATTGGGTTCTCCTTTTATTTCTGGTTCTCCCCCGTCACCTTCACTATGTCTGGTCCAGGGCCTAATGCTAGCGGTAATCCCGGCCCTAATGCCGGGACTACTACTAGCCGAACCGCCACAGGAACTACCTCGGTTGCGCCCTTGCTCCCCTTCATGGCAGGCCTCAACCTCCCCGATTTGGATCGGTTGATAAACGACCCTATACACCATGACGCTAGTTGGCTTGCTATGCCGACAAAGCTCCCTTCTGACATCCCAAAGTTTGAAGGCCTTGCTGGAGAAGATCCTTCAAATCATGTTCAATCTTTCCACATGTGGTGTTCATCTACCTCCATTACCGATGACTCTGTCCGTCTTCAGTTGTTCCAACAAACACTTAAAGGCGTGACTTCTAAGTGGTATGTTGATCAGGCCCCTTCTTCTCATACCACCTTTGCGAGTCTTGCTCGGGCCTTTTTATCTTACTTCCAGCGTCCCCTTTGTAATGACACTGGTATCGAACTTTTGACTTCTTTCCATCAATCATCTATGACCCGCTGTTGTATGGTACAACAACCCCCCATTTTTTTTAAAACTTGTTTACATCAAATAATGGGGACCCTTTCTATAAAATTTTTGGCTAAGCACCTTTTAAGATTTTTATTAAGTCAATTATCTTATGATTTTGTTAATTTTTCATTTTCTTTAGATTCTTGTTTTGATTGCTTGGTTGAAATCGTTTTTTTATAAGCTTCCCATTGACGCTTGTTTCACCTTATTTGGTCAACTGGTTTGAAAATGGTACTCCTTTGAAGTCCCATCATTTATCTAGTCTGGGTTAAAAATGATATTTTTATTCTTTTTATTTATTTTCGGAATAGCTGTAGTTTAGATAGGCAATTTAGGCTTTAGAAAATTTCATAACTAAGCAAAACATCATTAAAATAAAACCAAAATAAAAAAACTAATTTTTAATGTTAAATTTTAAATTAATTAAATTAATTATTATATAATTAATTAATTAAATTAAAATTTAATATAATATAAATATTAAAAAATTAAATTAAATTAAATTTTTGCATAAAACACATCGCATCGGAAATATTCATTCGAACATCCTTTTAAAAAACCCGATGCAATGATTTTTTTCGATGCGATTGAGGCTCATTAGTTTCATGTGATGCGATTGAGTTTCATTGGTGTCATCTGATGCGATGAGTCGCATTCATTCCATGCAATGCGATGAGTTGAGATCCGATGCGATGAGCTCATTTCTATTTTTCCCGATGCGATAAACTTATTTGTCTTATCCATGATGCGATGAGCTATTAACGTTAGTGGTAAGTCTTAGGTAGGTTAGTTTAATATTCGATAGTTTAATGGTCAGTAGTGATAGTTTAATGTTAAAAAGTGTTAATATAGTTTAATGTTAGAGTGTCAAAATTATTCGTATGACTAGAAGGTAGATAACGTTAGTTTTAAAAATTTGTTAGTATTAACTTAGTTTTTCATAAGGGTAATATTAGTTTAATTTTATATTAGTCAAATGTTAGTATAATATTAATTTTATATTAGTGTTAGTTTTTAGGTTAGTCTAATATTAAAGTTAGTGGTAAATAGTATACGTTAGTGGTAAGGTAGTTATTTTAGTTTTATATTAATTTAATATTAGGTTAGTTTTAGTTTAACAATAAATTTAATATAAAAAACAAATATATAAAAAACAAAAAACATAATAAAATAAAATAAATAAAAAATTTCTCATCGCATCGGAGAAATGCATTGGGTGTATCTTTCAAAAGCTTCGATTGAGTCACATTCAATTCTTCCGATGCGATTGAGCTTGTTACCTCCGATTTGATTAAACTTGTTAGCCCCGATGCGATTGAATCACATTCATTTCATATGATGGTGTCAAGTAGTAAGTTAGTTTGTCATAGGCTACAATGGTGGAGTGTTAGTTTTAAGTTAACATTTGTTAGTATAAAGTTAGTCATACGTTAGTGTTAAAGGTCATAGTGTTAGTTTTAATAAAAGTTAAGTTAGCGTTAGTTAGTAGTGGTAGGTTAGTAACGTTAGTTTAAGTTAGGATAATGTAGTTTTAAATTAATTTTAAAAAGTTAGCATTAAGTAGTAATATTAAGTAGTTTACATTAGTGGTTAGTTTAGAATAGATTTAAATTACTTTTAAGGTTAGCATTAGTATATATTAATGTTAATAATAGGTTAGTTTTAATATAATACAAGTATTAGTTTTAGAATTGAATATTTAAAATAATTAACGTTAGATTAATTAAATTACTTAATATTTAAAATATAATTAATTTAATTAAATTAATTATTAATTTAGATTAATTTGTTTATAAATAGTTAATTATATTAATTAGTTAGATTAATATTTAATTAGTTTAATTTATAATTAGCAATTAAATTAGAATTAATTATTAGTTAATTGTAGGCTAATTTAGCATTAGATTTTTAATTTAAATTCTGATTTTTTTTAGCCCAGCAACTGAATTTCCAGATTTATATCAGATTTGACTTATCAACTTTGGAGGCTAATAAATTGAGATTTACTTAGCCAAATGAGGCCCAGGACGGCTCATTGGAAAGAGAAAATCAAGGAGAACATTTCTGAGGAGGTTTCAATAACAGATTTGATCATTTATTGGGTCAAAAATCAGGCAGAAAATCAAGCTCCGAATTTTTAAAAATAAAATCAATTTTCTGAGTTTTGTTTTCTTCATTTTTATTTGTCCAGCCTCTTCTAATTGCAGATTCATGCATCAATAATATCCTTGTTTAATTAAAATCATTATGAGTATCAATAAGAAGCTCAAATTTCCTTTTTATTTATTTAAATATAATTTGATTGGATTTGTTTTAATGATAGAAATAATATTTAGATTTTATTGTTGCTTCTTAAATTATTTTTAATTTCTTTTTGCAGGAAAAACAATAGAAGGGATATTGGAGAAAAAGATTTCAATCAATGAGAAGACTCCAACAATTAAAGATTGGAATTTTTAAGCAAGTAAAGTTGGATTGGGCAGATTTTTCTTCAAACAAACTCTCTTCTAAAAATACTTTTGGGAGGATTATAAATTGCAGATTGCAAAATGTAGATAGGGACTGCTCTCCTCTGCAATTCCAAACTTCTAAAAGCATTTCTGTAATAGGAATTTAGAGTTGTAGATGGGGAGGAGAGAAAATTTCAGATCTGAACATTAATGAGGGTTTATTCTTTATATCTTCAATTATGCATGATGGGCAGAGTTTTCATTTATGTAGCTCTTGTCTTGAAAGCAGAAATTCAAGTAATGTAAAGTATTGTTAGAGACTAGGATCAGAGAAGAAGATTCAATTAACTGGTATTTTTGGCATTTCTGTATCAAATACCAGTTTCATTTTTATGTTAATAAAATTTTTGTTTCATTTTATTCATGTTTTGGCATTTCTGTTGATATGGATAATTTGTCTCAAATTGTTTTGTATCTCTGCTCTTATGAATTAAACTCTGATTTCTGAGTAAGCATTACTTAGAAATCTGTCTTAGAACACTGATTTATTAAATAGTAATGCGTTGTGAATTTCTTCCACATGTTATCGTTTAATTATTAGTTTGACTGATATGATAATCGATATCAATTTTTGTGAATTTCTTCCGGAATGTTGTTGATTTATTATTTCAGTCAAATGGTCTCAATAGAATGTGTTTTGGTACTCACAAATGTGAGCTAATTGAATTTCTGTGTTAGCTTAACATTAATTTAAAACCAGACATATTTTAATTCTCATTATTTAATCATATTACTCTTAGTTGGGTTAGATTTTCATCTACCTAATTGAGATAGGATTTAGATTAGTTTCTTTTGCTTACATTATAGAATAAGTTTGCAATTATATTAAATTTACATTCTTTTAAGTCTTCTTCTCAAAGAGGCAAAATCTTAGTTGTGGTTTGGCTGAACCCAAATTAGCTTAAGGGTCATTCTCTTGCCTGATCAACAAAAATAATTGATCTGATATCCCTATCTATTGGTAGTTAACGATACATCGTAAACCAATTGCGATAGGGAAAAGGTAACTGGACCTAGTTAAACCAGTCGGATCCACTATCATAAACGGAAAAGGAGTTGTATTAAGGTTCGGACCGGGTGGTTATCCCCCAATGTTGTAGCAGCGATTTTCGAGGCTTCAACATTTTTGGCGCTAGAAGGAGGGCGTGAGATTTGTTTTACTTTGGAGTCTTTGAATTCTAACATTTCATTTTTATTACAATGGCTCCTTTAAAACTTCCAATTTGGAGTTGTATACATGGACGTGCATCTTCCAATACTCCACCCGAAGTGGTAAGACTCTTGTCTCAGGTAAAGTTTAATGGTGAGAGAAATTCTTCTGCTTTTAATCATGTTCGTCAATTTATTCAAAATGTTTCAATTATGATTTTCAAGGAATTGATGAAGGCATTTTATGCAGAATTGTTACTCTCACATTTGCGGCAAAAGCCAGAAACTGGTGTAGAACTCTTCCGGTTGCCTCAATTCACAGTTGGGATCAATTTGTTACAATTTTCGTTTGTAAATTTTACCACTATGATTATGATCAGGTATGTGATGAAATTGAATATTTACGAAATGAAAATGAGTCTGTTAGAGATTTTAATATTCGATTTCATTTAAATTGTTTAAAATTTAATTTCAAAGATGAACCTATGAAAGAAGAATCACTAGATTGGTTTGAACATAATTATTCTCTTCCTCCTATTCCCGATCCATATGAAATTAGTTCAAACTTTGTTCCACCCCCTTCTAACATAAATGAGAATTCCAATTTGGGTGTGCAAATAAATTGTGATGAAGAGGTTTCACAAAGCTTGGCAAATATTTCTAATCAAATACAAGAAGACAATAGCAGCAATTTTGGAGAAAGATCCGCCTTGAAATCTGAAAGCTACTTTGAGGTAAATTCAGAAAATCAAAATCAGCAAGTGCAAACAACAATCAAAGTAAATAAAAGCATGCAAACTGCTGTACAAATTTCTGAATCTTTTCATGATGAGCAAATGCTGAAATCAGAGCAGCAAAGTAATCTTCTTCAAAAAAGCATGAGTGTGCAAAGGAATGATTTAGAATCTGAAATTTACAATGAGCATAATGTACAAGAATTCTCAAACAGAAACATTTTTAAATGCATTATTTCAGATTCACATTTTTCCCTTTATCCTGATATTTTTAATGACGGTAATTTTTCCCCTCTTGGTGTTAATAATATTTCAGAAAATACAGAGGCTGATCTAAATGAATTACCATTAAGTTTTTATCAAGATAGAGAATAAATTAATGATCATTATTTTGCCATTAATGAACATGAAATTCTTGTTCCTCCGTGTTTGGATATATTGGATAAGATTGAAGGGAATTCTAGAGAATCTTGTGAAGTCATTTATGATAATTACTCTGACATTGAGGATGTTGATTTATATTTTTCTCAAGAGAATTCTCATGATAAAATTCAAATAACATCTGAGAATGAGGAACATTTCAATTTAGAAATTATTCCAACTAATCCTCACTCTAAAGCAGATAATCATCTTCATGATTTCACTATTCAAAAAAATATTTCAATTTGTGATTCATATCATGATCAAGCTTTCATTCCTGTTCATAATCATAATTCCCCTTCTAATTCACAAGTTGGAATTTGAAATTACTCAAATTCCATAATTCTGGCCAATCCTTGTTAAAAAGAAATTATTTCAAAACAATCCCAATTGTGCTGTAACATTAGTTGTAACAATAGTGATTTCGTTTTATTTTTGTTTCCTCACTTATTTTGTATTAAATCAGATTTATTTTCAGATTTTATTTTTCAGATTTTTGATACATTACGCTGGCATATTGAGCACTTTACTATCGAACATTCAATTGATGCATTGCCCTGTTGGAAAATTGAAATTTTATTTTATAATCAAGAGCATCAAAAGCTATTTCAATTTCAATTTCAATCAATGCTAATATTTTATCAAAAGTTTCTATCTTCTCAAAGGAAATATCAACAAGAGAATGTATTTTTAGAAATCTTCCAGCAATCCAATTTAATTAATAATTTTCCATTTCATTTGAAAGATTTCCATCCATTTTTCATTAATTCATTTGAAAAATATTTGGAAACTTTTCCATCATGGAAGATTGTTAATAACTTAACATTAACACATAACACTAACAGTTTCTTCCAGGCCTTTGAATTTAAAATTTCATATCCACAATCTGGCCTGTCATCTCTTCTTTTGAACATTTCCCAATTATTAATAGAAATCCATCCAAATTTCTATGATCCAATTGGTATTCAATTGGAAAGAAAATTTCATGAGAAGGAGATTTTAGATAAGCTTCTAACAATAGTTGTACATTCTGATTTCAGGTCTAATTTTCTTAGTTCAATAAGATTTCTATTTTTATTACTAACATTTGAATTGTACATACATGCATGGATTAAAATGAGAAAATGGTTACAATGGAAATATGACTATACCTAGTCATTTTTCTAGTATATGGTTAGAATAGGAGTAGAATTAATTTAGTTAGTTTGTTTTATATAGTTAATTTATTTTTAATAGTTCTGTAGATTAAAAATAAAACAAAGCAATCAGCTATTTTCATACATGTTCAACGAAAACATTTTCTACCAATCAAAAAATTTTAATTCTTTCTTTCCTTTTTGGATTTCTTACAGCAATACCTCTACTCTGTCTATTTTGAATAATCTCTTGATTAAATTCAATTAAGGTTGCACTTGGCCTCAATTTCCTCAAAGCCACTTTTCTTAATTTCGGGATTTCCTTCTAAGATTTTCTTTTGAAATTTATATGATAAAGGTTTTGAGGATATAAAAGCTTCATGATCTCATTATCCCATGAAATGTATGATTGTCTATGATAAGCTTAATTATGAATCAATCATTATTAGTCAGTCTAACCTTTCGTGGTAATCATATGAAGTTCATAATATCTTCCTCGAAATTTGTTAAGCTGACCTTTAGGATGTCCATTTTGTTGTGTGCACACATTCAAATCTGTTTTGACATTTTTCCACAATTAGTGGCTTTATCCCATTCAAACCTTTAGTTTATTATTTGATGCTGCAATATGCATCATATTCATTTACTAAAGACATTATTGAACAGTCACTATAACAATACAGATTTTTCTCAAGTTAATTCAGAATGTGCAAAGGTAATAAATTGTTGTTGCAATTCAAAAAGGAAGCATAGTTTCAGATTTATTTCTGGTAAATTTTATATTTCCTGAACATGAATAAACATGTCTTATTTAGGTTGATTGCTCACTTCGATTTAGAATAAATAATGAGATGATTTTGAACAAAGTCAGAATTTTGATAAATCGAAGGAAGAATTTGAAGATTCATGAGGTAAAATATACAGACAATTTCCTTCCAGGTATGCATTTACAAGTTCATTTTCATCTATTATTAGTTTATCTTTTCTTTAGTTTATTTTTTATTCTTTTTCTATTTTAATTGCAGGTTTTCATTTGTTTTCAAAACTTTGAGTAAGCAGCAAACCCATTTCAAATTTGCAACAGGTTCAGAAATTTTTTATTTATGATTCATTAGAATTTGAGCATTCTTTAACTTTGCTTTCATTCATTTAAAAAATCCAATTGAAATTAAAAACAGTATCGCAAGATTCATATCAGAAATGTTCCAACTTGATTTTCATATTTCCGATGCAAGATCTCTGATGTGTTACATCATTCAATTTTTCATAAAATATCAAATCACATATCGCATTGGAATAAATTGAAAGGTTTGTTTTTCATTACAAAAGTTCTAATGCGATGAAATGGATAGCAAACGCGTATATCACATAAGGTTAATTCATTTCAAACGTTCCGATGCGATGAACCCAATCGTCAATTGCAAATCGGGGAAATTACATTCTAATATATCTATTTGCAAAAAACTCCGATGCAATAAAGTTCAAATCGCAATCGAGAATTGGTAAAATCATATCACAATTGGTTAAAAGGTCAAACTTTTAAAAATTTCCGATGCGATGAAGTCTAATCGCAATCGCATTTCGGCAGAATCTTATCACAGTTGATTCGTTCATTTCAAAAAATTCCGATGCGATCAACCCAATCGGCAATCGCAAATCGGAGAGACCTCATTTTGATATATCCATTTGCAAAAACTCCGATGCGATGAAGTTCAAATCGCAATAGCAAATTATTAAATTAGTCAAGGATTAATTTTGAAAGACCTCCGATGTAACAAGTCTAATCACAAATCGCAAATCGGGAGGAAAATTGAATACATCCTTGTGTGCTCATTTTAAAAATTGCGATGCAATAATTCATCACCAATTGCTTATCACTATCGCTTTTTATTAATCGCCAAATGCTCATTGCTCATCTCTTTTCACTAATTGCCGATTGTTCATCGCTTATCATTCTTCGTTCATCACCGATTATTATAAAAATCACATCGCTGCTATCGCAATTGTTTTAATTTCAATTCCCTTGAACACAAAGCATTTCGTTTTTACATTTTACTGCTTGCTTTAAATTAAATAAAATAAATAATGATTTTGGGTTATAGTATTTTGGTTAGTTTTCCTTATTCATATTTTTAATGTCAAACTACAAGAAGAAGTCAGCTAGTATTGGAGAAATTGATACCTTCAGGTAAGATCAAATACAATCATCCAATGGTAAGATTCATGTACCCACTTTCATTAATTTCCATTTCATTACTTTAGTTTCAGTTTTGTTTTTCAAAATTATGTTGATATTTGAATATGTTTTGCAGCTCTTCATACAAGCTTTCAATCATCTGCTAAATCATATTTTGGAAGCCCTATGCTCTTTTCCTGGTTTTATTTTCAAGAAGCAACGATAGTCTTCATTGAAACAACTACACTAGGAAGTTTCTGAACCTTTAATCTATTTCTTTAAAACATTTCTTTTATTAGAAAATGATTAAGATAATGCTTTGAAACAAGAATATTGACTTCAGACAGAAATTTTTCATTTGTCGCTGAATTTTATCATCTCTACTATCTAAAGCCTAAAACATTTACAATCCTGCAAGGTATAAGTTTTCTGGATCTCGACATAAGAAGGAATGATTACATGATTATTTTCTTTTACTTCAAGTGTTGAGACATTCGTATAAGCATTTTTGTTAGAGTTTGTATTTCAAAGCTTGGATTTTCCTTTCCACTTTTTGCTTCATTTTAATTTTGTTTGCTGATTTCTTTTCTCACTTTAGTTTAAGAATTCTTTTCCTTTGGTTTTCAGTTTTTGGTGACTTTGTCATGATTTATATAGAAGACCTTCTTGTTACTTAACAATGGTTGGCATACATGGGAAAAATTGTTAATAGTCTCCTATTAGTATTTTCTTAAAATCTCTTAGCAAAATTTGTTTTTCTTATTATAAAAGTAGACATACTTAAGGAAGAGATTACAAAACAAGAAAAGTTGACGAAGTATCGTGAAATCTGAGAAATTTCTTTTTCATCAAAATTGTAATTATTTTGAGATTTCAATACTTTATTAAGATCTTTCAAAATTCTATTATTAGTCAAGAAAAGTTATTTTTAACCAAGTAAAGACACTTTACAGCAAAGCACTTTTAACTCTGAAATTGTCATTCTGAACTTTTAAGGAGTTAATGATTCTTCCTACTTAAAAAGAGTTTTATTTTTCTAGAGTGTAATCCAAAAAATATTTAAAACTTAAAAGATAAGAGGTCTCATCACGAGCCTGCTTACCATGATCATAGGGGAAAAATAGGTTGACATTACCAACACTGCTAAACAAACCAGGGTAATGGCTTTTAATTGTAAACATTTGTAAGACAAGGGGTCTCATCACAAGTCAGCTTGTTCAGTCAAATTATAACCAGTGAATGGCATTGTCAACTATCTAGCTACCAAACCAGGACAATGGCTTTAAAAAAAAAAAAAAACATATATAAATGGATTTATCTCTAGGTCAATAATTCTTAAATAGATAGGATTCTGAATCATTGATGATTAAAAGGTAACCTTGTCGAGACTATAGATGTTTGCTGGCAGCAGTGGCTCTACCTGTGACAAATGAGTACATTTTAAAAGCTAAGCTGTAAAGTGACCCCTGCTTTATCTCTACAACTAATTAAGGACTGATATAGAGTTATGAAATATTTTGATTTATGAGGAATTTTAAGAAAATTATAGTAAGATGATTCTTGTTTTTATTCAGACTAATGAACCTAGTCAAAGATTCCAAAAATAATTTTCTCTTCTTTAATTATTTTTACTTTAATTTTAAGAAAATCTTATCAAACAGAGATAATTGTTTCTTCCAGTGAATCACCAATTGTTGTACGGTACAACAACCCCCATTTTTTTTAAAACTTGTTTACATCAAATAATGGGGACCCTTTCTATAAAAGTTTTGGCTAAGCACCTTTTAGGATTTTTATTAAGTCAATTATCTTATGATTTTGTTAATTTTTCATTTTCTTTAGATTCTTGTTTTGATTGCTTGGTTGAAATCGTTTTTTATAATCTTCCCATTGACGCTTGTTTCGCCTTATTTGGTCAACTGGTTTGAAAATGGTACTCCTTTGAAGTCCCATCATTTATCTAGTCTGAGTTAAAAATGCTATTTTTATTCTTTTTATTTATTTTCGGAATAGCTGTAGTTTAGATAGGCAATTTAGGCTTTAGAAAAATTCATAACTAAGCAAAACATCATTAAAATAAAACCAATATAAAAAACTAATTTTTAATGTTAAATTTTAAATTAATTAAATTAATTATTATATAATTAATTAATTAAATTAAAATTTAATATAATATAAAAATTTAAAAAATTAAATTAAATTAAATTTTTTCATAAAATACATCGCATCGGAAATATTCATTCAAACATCCTTTTAAAAAACCCAATGTAATGATTTTTTTCGATGCGATTGAGGCTCATTAGTTTCATGCGATGCGATTGAGTTTCATTGGTGTCATCCGATGCGATGAGTCGCATTCATTCCATGCAATGCGATGAGTTGAGATCCGATGCGATGAGCTCATTTCTATTTTTCCCGATGCGATAAACTTATTTGTCTTATCCACGATGCGATGAGCTATTAACGTTAGTGGTAAGTCTTAGGTAGGTTAGTTTAATATTTGATAGTTTAATGGTCAGTAGTGATAGTTTAATGTTAAAAAGTGTTAATATAGTTTAACGTTAGAGTGACAAAATTATTCGTATGACTAGAAGGTAGATAACGTTAGTTTTAAAAATTTGTTAGTATTAACTTAGTTTTTCATAAGGGTAATATTAGTTTAATTTTATATTAGTCAAATGTTAGTATAATATTAATTTTATATTAGTGTTAGTTTTTAGGTTAGTCTAATATTAAAGTTAGTGGTAAATAGTATACGTTAGTGGTAAGGTAGGTTAGTTTAAATGGTAGGTTAGTTTAGTTTTATATTAATTTAATATTAGGTTAGTTTTAGTTTAACAATAAATTTAATATAAAAAACAAATATATAAAAAACAAAAAACATAATAAAATAAAATAAATAAAAAATTTCTCATCGCATCGGAGAAATGCATTGGGTGTATTTTTTAAAAGCTCTGATTGAGTCACATTCAATTCTTCCGATGCGATTGAGCTTGTTATCTCTGATCTGATTAAACTTGTTAGCCCCGATGCGATTGAATCGCATTCATTTCATACGATGGTGTCAAGTAGTAAGTTAGTTTGTCATAGGCTACGATGGTGGAGTGTTAGTTTTAAGTTAACATTTGTTAGTATAAAGTTAGTCATACGTTAGTGTTAAAGGTCATAGTGTTAGTTTTAATAAAAGTTAAGTTAGTGTTAGTTAGTAGTGGTAGGTTAGTAACGTTAGTTTAAGTTAGGATAATGTAGTTTTAAATTAATTTTAAAAATTTAGCATTAAGTAGTAATATTAAGTAGTTTACATTAGTGGTTAGTTTAGAATAGATTTAAATTACTTTTAAGGTTAGCATTAGTATATATTAATGTTAATAATAGGTCAGTTTTAATATAATACAAGTATTAGTTTTAGAATTGAATATTTAAAATAATTAATGTTAGATTAATTAAATTAATTAATATTTAAAATATAATTAATTTAATTAAATTAATTATTAATTTAGATTAATTTTTTTATAAATAGTTAATTATATTAATTAGTTAGATTAATATTTAATTAGTTTAATTTATAATTAGCAATTAAATTAGAATTAATTATTAGTTAATTATAAGCTAATTTAGCATTAGATTTTTAATTTAAATTCTGATTTTTTAGCCCAGCAACTGAATTTCCAGATTTATATCAGATTTGACTTATCAACTTTGGAGGCTCATAGATTGAGTTTTACTTGGCCAAATGAGGCCTAGGACGGCTCATTGGAAAAAGAAAATCAAGGAGAATATTTCTGAGGAGGTTTCACTAACAGATTTGGTCATTTATTGAGTCAAAAATCAGGCAGAAGATCAAGCTCCGAATTTCTAAAATGAAATCAATTTTCTGAGCTTTGTTTTCTTCATTTTTATTTGTCCAGTCTCTTCTAATTGCAGATTCATGCATCAATAATATCCTTGTTTAATTAAAATCATTATGAGTATCAATAAGAAGCTCAAATTTCCTTTTTATTTATTTAAATAGAATTTGATTGGATTTGTTTTAATGATAGAAATAATATTTGGATTTTATTGTTGCTTCTTAAATGATTTTTAATTTCTTTTTGCAGGAAAAACAATAGAAGGGATATTGAGGAAAAAGATTTCAATCAATGAGAAGACTCCAGCAATTAAAGATTGGAATTTTTGAGAAATTAAAGTTGGATTGGGCAGATTTTTCTTCAAACAAACTCTCTTCTAAAAATACTTTTGGGAGGATTATAAATTGCAGATTGCAAAATGTAGATAGGGGCTGCTCT
Organism: Pinus albicaulis; assembly: GCA_034641835.2. Taxonomy (NCBI): domain Eukaryota; kingdom Viridiplantae; phylum Streptophyta; class Pinopsida; order Pinales; family Pinaceae; genus Pinus; species Pinus albicaulis. Next base: position 898,662,226 of record CM076579.1, read on the forward strand.
CCTCTGCAATTCCAGACTTCTAAAAGCATTTCTGTAATAGGAATTTAGAGTTGTAGATGGGGAGGAGAGAAAATTTCAGATCTGAACATTAATGAGGGTTTATTCTTTATATCTTGAATTATGCATGATGGGCAGAGTTTGCATTTTTGCAGCTCTTGTCTTGAAAGCAGAAATTCAAGTAATGTAAAGTACTGTTAGAGACCAGGATCAGAGAAGCAGATTCAATTAACTGGTATTTTTGGCATTTCTATATCAAATACCAGTTTCATTTTTATGTTAATAAAATTGTTGTTTCATTTTATTCATGTTTTGGCATTTCTGTTGATATGGATAATTTGTCTCAAATTGTTTTGTATCTCTGCTCTTATGAATTAAACTCTGATTTCTGAGTAAGCATTACTCAGAAATCTGTCTTAGAACACTGATTTATTAAATAGTAATGTGTTTTGAATTTCTTCCGCATGTTATCATTTAATTATTAGTTTGACTGATATGATAATCGATATCAATTTTTGTGAATTTCTTCCGGAATGTTGTTGATTTATTATTTCAGTCAAATGGTCTCAATAGAATGTGTTTTGGTACTCACAAATGTGAGCTAATTGAATTTTTGCGTTAGCTTAACATTAATTTAAAACCAGACATATTTTAATTCTCATTATTTAATCATATTGCTCTTAGTTGGGTTAGATTTTCATCTACCTAATTGAGATAGGATTTAGATTAGTTTCTTTTGCTTACATTATAGAATAAGTTTGCAATTATATTAAATTTACATTCTTTTAAGTCCTCTTCTCAAAGAGGCAAAATCTTAGTTGTGGTTTGGCTGAACCCAAATCAGCTTAAGGGTCATTCTCTTGCCTGATCAGCAAAAAGAATTGATCTGATATCCCTGTCTATTGGTAGTTGACGATACATCGTAAACCAATAGAGATAGGGAAAAGGTAACTAGACCTAGTTAAACCAGTTGGAGCCACTATCATAAATAGAAAAGGAGCTGTATTAAGGTCTGGACCGGGTGGTTATCCCCCAATGTTGTAGCAGTGATTTTCGAGGCTTCAACACCTGCCTATCCGATCATGTCCAGGAATGGCAGAGAATAAAGAGCCTATGTCAATCCCATACCTTCGAAGACCGTGTCTACATGGACTAGTTCATTAGATCTCTCTTGCCTCCTATCGAGAAAGATGTCGCATCGCATTTTCCCCAAACAGAAGAAGCCGCCCTCCAACTGGCGTTAAAATATGACTTGATCTACGCTTAGACAGGTTATGTTTATACCATTCTACCTGATCTCCCCAGACCCGGTGGTGTCGATGCATCGGGGGCACCTCATGCCGCCGACGGTATCGTTGGAGTTCTCTCTCATCCATATGCCCAACCTCCCATGGGTTATGGTTTTCCTGGGGGAGGGGGCAGCACCTCCCGCACTTGTTCCCCTCCCGGTACCACGTAACCAGGATAAAACATGCCTCCTCTTTTGGCCCACCCTCCTGGCCACCATACTGTTATCCAACCCCCTTATTATTCGTATCCGTAGTTTAGTGCTCCAGCTCCTCCAGCATCAGCACCTTCGCCTCCCTTGCCTTCTCAACCCCTGCAATAGCAGTCATCGCCCCCTCAAGAGCAGGTGGATGCACAGCAGGGATTCATGGCTACCCAACCACCTAACGGACAGGTGGCCACTCAACCTTCCCCTTCTGGTTCCTCCAATTACCAGATGCTCATGATGAACTCTGATCCACCTCTAATCGTCGACCTTAACCTTCAAACTCGGTCCCATCAATACCCCAAGCCTCTTGCTCCGTCTGTCCCCGAGTCACCTTCTTCAGGGTCTATAGAGCCTCTTTCGACATCCAATGGTCCCTTGCATATCCCTCTGCTCAAAGTTGAGGTTCATACCAAGATTCCTAAGGGACCATTATGTTGAAACACTGCTTTTGGTCGAGCTGCTCATTCATATAGCATCCTAGATGATTTGGCACAATCTCCTGCTATCATTTCAACACTGGAACTCCTCCAGTCGTGCCCTTCTCAAAAGAAGGCTCTACTATCTGCCATGGGTGCTATAGATCCTGCTGATGACCAATTGATTATTTTCGACACCCATCAATCAGAACATCCTCCTCTTCCTGCTTCCGTAGCCTTCCAAATCCCAGTCAAAATCTGGAATGCTAATGTTTCTCGGTGCATCATTGATGAGGGGGCATCCACCTGTGTGATGTCCGCTTCGGTTTGGAAACAACTCGGATCTCTTGAATTGGCCCCTTCCACAATCACCCTCCGTGCATGGGATGGCCATGCCTCCCAGCCCATTGGCTTATTCCATAATTTTCCTATCACTCTTGCGGGCAAGACTATTTGCGTTGACGTTGAAGTCATTGACGCCCCTCTTGATTATAACATTATTTTGGGGCGTAGCTACACTTATGCTATGTCTGTTGTCCCATCCGCAGTCCACCGCAAGATGTTTTTTCCTCATAATGGAAAGATAGTTACCATTGACCAGTTGACGTATCATGAGCCAAAATCTCAGGCCTCCCCTGAGTCGACCATATCTTCTGTAGCCAATCAACAAACTGTCGATTCTTTGACCAGTGTCTCTCCCGGTGTCTACAAAGACTCCTCTTTTCTTGGAACCTTCCCTGGTCTTCCTCCTCCTCCTGTCTCTGACCCCAACTCATCAAATTTTTGCATGATGCAATCGTCTCGGGCTGCTCTCAAGCAACTTGCTTCAGCTAGTCAGCAACCACACTCTCTGCAACCTGCTCCTAGCCCTTCACCTACAACTGGTTTTCATGAGCCTCTTTACCCTCCTGGAACTGTTCCTCCAAACCTTAGCCATTTAGGAGCTGTCCCACTTGGCCATCACACCTCTAGTCAGATACCGTTCCTAGCTCCCCCACCAGGAGTGTACACGATACCTGTCATGGCCAACCTCTCTCTTCCTAACCTGACCCTTGGGATTCCCGTCTAGTACCATGATCCTCCAGCCGCAATCCTGCCTGGTCAACCCAAACCTTATATTTCTTTGACCCCGGTCCAACCGGCCCCCATGACTTCTCTCACTACAACAGTGCCTCCGTCACCTCAACAAGAACCACCTCCTGTTGCGACCTCTTCGGGTAAGAAGGGAAAAGATCACAAGGGGGCATCAAAGGAAAAGGCTGCCCCAACAAACCTTGCCCCTCCTCCACCTCCAAAGAATACCATCCAGTGTGCTTTGTGTGATGTTGTCACTCACGCCACCCATACCTACCTGAATTGCTTCATCTCAAGCCCATGGTTAATGTCGCGCTCCCTGAGTCTACGATCCCAGAAGTCTCTGTTCCTTCCGCGACCATGGCCAAGAACCCCAAGAATATTCACAACAACCACCCTGTGGTTTGTGTGATCTCCATGGCCATTACACCCATATTTGTCCCCGCCTCGAGGACTTTCGCACCTCTCTAGCCACGGTCCACCAATTCGAGGCCAAGCGCAATGAGTCCACCTCTCCCCTATTTGCGCATTTTGCTTTGGCAAAACTACCAGACATGACTACTCCCATTGACATTCCCCCTCCTGATGCTAAGATGACAGAGCCTTCGTCCAGCATTTTCTACCTATCATCATCCATGAGACCCTCGGGGTACATTCCCTATGAATCCTCCCCTGTTGTTTCACTTGACCTTCCTTCAGCGATCACCTTGGGTTCAACATCGGTAGATACTTTATCTACTTACTCTTCTGTCACTCCTTATGACGATGCGCATGTGAACCTCTCTTCTCATGATGATGAGTCAGGTAGCTTCGCCGAGTCAGGTGGTCTTTCTTTCACCAGTCACCCCATCTTCTATCACAGTGACGACATTATGGAAAAACTCCCCACCCCTGACTTTATCTATTCCCCCTTACATCGAACCCGTGCATTCACACCACATACACCTTGTGGCCATTACATTGAAACCCAATGTTTGGGTAAGGGGGCACCCACATTTGAGAGACCAAGAGAAGAAATTCTCCACAACTCTCCTAGTGTATCTGGTCGTGCCGACTTTAGTACCATTATTCTTCCACATTTAGAAGAACCTATAGAGTCCCATATCACTTCAGATCACTCTAGGGATGATACCCCTTATCATTCCTTCATCTTACATCAGGACATTGTTGTTGACCAACCTATAGCTTTTCTACGAGAGCATCAGTTCAGTACCTCCAAATCCTCTCTTTGGGATAGTGACACCAGGTATGCCAACCCAGAAACTTAAAGTCCATTTGATTCCTATATGCAGTACCAAAAGAGATTGGTAATCCTCCATTCCCTTTCTCACACTACATAACCATAACGAAAAAAAAAATGGCGCACCACATCATTAAAATGTGTCTAGATTCCCCTTTTTCTAAATACATTTTGGCATGACCACACCATGCTTGGGGGCACCTATGTCCCTCAACCCTAACCCTCCTCAAAATCGAATTTCTTCACTTGCAACACTCATACTAGGGGCACCATTTTGCCTCCATACTTATCCATGCTCGTGTTGATGTTCGTCGTGAGTTACCATCTTGTACTCATGTTTCCATGGTCCCCCATTAGACCTTTACTATGTGGCAGCACCATCAATTCGCCCTTGTTTAGAGCATCCAAGTTGAGTCATCATCGCATTCATGGAGTATATCCCGAGTCCTTTTGTACCCCGCTATAGTCCTCCATCCTTCCTTACTTGGTCCCTCTCTTGTGTCGCACATTATGGCCTTCAGTCCCACTGTCCCCTATCCCTCATGATATTGTGTCAGTCGCTACCACGTCATTCATGCCCTTTATGCTCTAACAAGGGAAGTCATCCATTCGCTACTCAGTCCCCTCCATTTCCTCATCATCATTGGTATTAGTCTATCCGTAGCTCTACTATTTTCTCTCGTGCCTTAGTTGAGGATCTCTCATTGCCTCACTTATGGCGGACCTCCCTCTATCGACATCAACTCCTTCATTCCAGAAGACAGGTCTAGAGGGCAGTGTACCTTGGTTCCAGCTTTCGCTCTTGTTCGGTGCCTCGGATAAGGCAAAGGGATCTCTCATTTCCCTTTGAATTGATTATTTCTCCACTCCAGCTCCTTTCAGCATGATTTAGATCCGTATGATTGATGGTTCAGTGATGCAGTAGTAGCTTTTGGTGCTTCCTGGGTGTGTGTGAGATGTCTCAGCCCTCATGAGGGGGTGGCCCTGCAGGTAGCCCCCCACATGCTCGGATGACCTCTTCATTGCAGCCTTCGATGCAACTCCATATATTTGATGATGTAGGCCTTAGCCGCTTGCAGCGCCTCTTTGATTTGCATGTATCAGTCAGATTTTGTGAGCCCTTCCCCGCTTGTAGGGGGCATTTGGGTTGTATTTGTATCTCATGTACTCAGATATTATTGTATAAGTCCTGGCTGTTATCCCAGGCACAGCATGTATATGGGATCCCTCATTGTATTTCTATCTGGCTCATGTTTATGCTGGCTGTACTTTATGGTTCGATCCCTTGTTTACTGGACACACTATTATTTTGTACTTTGTCTCGGCGGGCATAGGTATGCCTCCCCCGCCGCCTTTAGCACAGGTACCCTCTCATAAAAAGAGACTTGTTGCACCTGCAAGTCTCGTCTCCTCAGGGTCTAGTTCTTCAGCACATTAGTCTACCTTACATTTCTCTCTCTGACTTCCCTTTTTGATGTCTAGTGATTGAGTTCTTACAACGTACTTCGGTCATACGATTTTCTCCTAACACTCGCACGCTGGGGGGCAATCTGTTACACCATTTTTTGGTCATCTAACCTACTATCATTAGATGGACCCAAGTACACCACGTAAGACCAATTTTACCCTAATTAAAATTGCTTTCACTATGTAAAATAACTTAATAAAACACATTTATTAGGTTGTTTATGGTCTAAATAGGAAACCCCAAAAGGAAATATTAAACAAACCTATATTTGTTTGATTTTCCTCAAGGAATAATTAATTAAACAATAATTTAATTATTATTCATGGTCATGTTTAACCCAAAACAAATAAATTAATTAGATAAATCTTTATTTATCTTATTATTTTCTAGGAATAATTATTTAAATCTTATTTAAATAATATTCCTTGTTAAATATGACTAAATCACCCATAAATAATTAAATAAATCATTATTTATTTGATTATCTTTCGACCACTTCCTTAAAATGATAAATAAATCATTTATTTATTTATTATTCACAAATAAAGGGATTTGACCCAAGTCAAATACTTTTTCCCTCCAACAAATATAATAAAATATTCCATAAAAGGTGGATCTAGATTTGGTTAATGTTATTTTAATCATGCACCAACATCTAGAATGACCCAATATTTTGTTATAAATAGGAGGGTTTCTCCTACCATTCTTCACCTTTTGTTGCCTATTAGATCACTCTGAATCTATACTCTTGTTCTTACTTTGAGCCATTATCATTGTCAAATTTTCCATTATTTGCTGTGTGAGCTCCCTTTGAGTTCTATCTTTGTCTGGGTTTTCTACACCAACAAGAGAGAGAAACACTAGATCTGAAGTGCTGAGGACTTCCAAGAACCCATCCCATTGAGGAGAATTGGAAACACCTTATTTTTTTCCTCCCAGGTGCCCTTAATACAAAAATTCTTTCAAAAATATTGTTCTTGTCTTGTCTATTGGATGTATGGAGCAAAACCTTATTTTTACTGCTTAATGTCTCTTTATGCATAGATCTGGATTTTTTCAGCATTTGTCTTGATCAACTAACTACAGATCTGAAGATATTGGTAGCCATATTTGATGTTAGGGCTATAAGTTATGCCTAGCTAAAGTGGTCTTTTCTCGTACACTTCGATAAAAGATTCATACTAGCAATTGTCGTAGACATTCCTGAGGCCTACGGTTTGCTACTAAGTTGAGATAGGTCAAGAAAACTACAAGGTTACTTTTCCATGGACTGTTCCCATTTGTGGCTCCCGTATAAAGGGAGGAACAACCAAATCTGAGTCAAAAGTGAGCCATATATGAAACACACAGTCACTGACCTTGAGGCAACCAATGAACCTGTAATTTTTTCACAAGATGATCTGGGAATGTGCTTCTTAGAGGTTTCATTTGGGTGCTACTAGGCCGCCCAATCCCTAGTCTCTCCGGACGCCTAGTTGATATTACTCCCTTGCCTTATCTCCCTTCCTGTCATGTTGGAGGGTCCAACTAATGCCTTTATTCCAGGTGCACCGTTTGTGAACACATGCAACCTAGAAATTCCCATGAACAAAATTTGGACCCTGTACTATGACGGTTGCAAGACTCATGATAAAGCTAGTGCTGGCTATGTTTTGATAGACCCCCCAAAATACAAGTTCCCAATCTCTTAAAAGATGCAATTCCAATGCACCAACAATACCGTCGAGTACGAAGCACTGATCCTGGGCCTCAAGAAAGAAATCGACCTCAAATTTAGCTTCTTGAAGGTAATTAACGACACTAAAATCATCACCTCACAGGTACGCAACACCATCCACTGCCTATATCTACATTTGAAAGGGCATCAACAAGAGGTATGTCGTTTGATTTCTTCTTTCGACACTTTTGATATTAAGTCGGTACTTAGGATGCATAATGCAACAACTGATACTTTGGAAAATGATGCTGCTAGGTTTACCCCATTGAGGGATGGTTTTTGTATTAAGATTGTGTATAAGCCTGCGGTGCTGGATAATGTGAAAAATTTCCATGTTTTCAATGATGATCAGTAGGTGTTGGATTTCATGTTAAATACAGATGTATTCAAGGATGCATTTATCAAAGAGGAGGAGCATGAATTGGCTTTGCAAAAGGAAAGGGAAAGACACAAGGTCAACATAATACCCAAATAGTTTGTCTTTCTCAAGAATTTATTTGATTTTCAAAACCGCTTCCGAGGGCCTCCCAATACAAAAGTGCAAAGCTTTATCTTATCACACGAACAAGCGAACCTCAAAACAGAAAAAAAAAATTTAATTTTGTTAATCTCAGTACCAAGTGTACCCCCTAGGAGCGACAGTATTTTATTGATTTATTCAAGAAGTACCAAGATGTTTTTTCTTGGAAATATGATGAGCTACAGACGTACGACACATGGATTATCCGACATGTGATACCGTTGAAGGAAGGCCTCAAATCATTTCAACAGAAACTATAGAAAGTGCATCCAACCGTGGAGCAAATGATTCAGAAATAAATTAAGAAGCTCCTCGACACTCGCATCATCTTCAAGGTCCGACATTCGACATGGGTGTCAAATTTGGTCCCCGTCTGCAAGAATTCCAGTGAAATCCGCTTATGTGCAAACTTCCAAAATTTAAACTGGTCTTCTGATAAACACAACTACCCTGTTCCCCACATGGATTAGATTCTTCAAACTATATCGGGTTCCGAAATGTTCTCTTTGATGGATGGTTTCTCAGGATACAAACAAGTACTAGTGGCCAAGCTGGACCATTTGAATACAACTTTCAGAACTAAGTGGGGAACATTCGCATTCAGGTGCATGCCCTTTAGTTTAATCAATGTTGGAGCAACCTTCCAAAGGGCCATGGACATCACTTTCCAAGGGCTTATGGGATAGAGCGTGGTGGTCTACCTTGATGATGTCAATGTGTTCTAAAAAAGTAGACATGACCACTTTCACCACCTAAAGTAGATCTGTAAGAGGTGTCGAAAGTATGGAATCTCGTTGAACCCCAAAGAAAGTATTTTCATGGCCTCAGAAGGAAATTTTTTGGGCCACATTATAACCATGGATGGCATAGTGTTGGACCTGGACTGCGTAAAGGCCATTGCTCAAATTTCTCCCCTAAGTAGTAAGAAGTCCATGAAGTCATTTCTTGGGAAAATAAACTTCCTTCAAAAATTCATATCATACTTTGCAAAAATTGTGAAACCTCTATAGAACATGATCAAGTGACAACACGAGTTTTAAATGGAATCAGCCTGAGAAGGAATAATTCGACAATATTAAGAAATCCATCGCTGAAGCACCAGCCTTGTACAACCCAGATTTCAGAAAAGGCTTTATCTTGTATACATTTGCCTCAGTATCATCACTTGCGTCTATCCTTACTCAGAAGGCCTGCAACCACGATGAACGGCCCATATCCTTCATGAGCGCAGGGTTGCAAGGTGCCGAGTTGAACTATCCAAACATCAAAAAGTAGAAATATGAAGTATATAAGGCAGTCAAGCATTTTAGACCATATATTTTGAAGCGCCATGTCACAGTGTTTGTACCTCACCTAACAGTCCAATCATTATTTGTACAGCAGGAGATGGGTGAGCAACGAGGTAACTGGATGACATGTTTTCAGGAATATGACCTAGAATTTAAACCTGCACACATGGTTAAGGGGAAAGGGTTGTGTCTGATGGATGTTGAAGCTTCTGACCCACAAAATAATGAGGAGGAGTGTTGGGAACATGAAATAAAGATGTACCAAACCGATGGCACATTCCCACAGTACTCCCCATCATGGTACACATATATCCTGCAATGTCTCGGTCGCAGTACCTTGGATTCAACCTTGTCAGCCATGCAGAAGCGAGCCATAAGGCTAAAGGTTGCATCCTATCAGATGCTACAAGGCAAGTTATTCCACAAACATCATAATGGTGTCTTGGTGCATTGCTTGGATCTCGACGAGGCCCAATAAGTCCTAAAAGAACTACATGATGGCCCGGCCGGGGGGAATTACGCATGAGATGCTACAACTCACAAGGTAATGGGGTTGGTTTTTATTGGTCCACTCTATTTAAATATTCTCATGCCTATGCTCAAAATTTCCCCTCATGCCAAAAGTTTTCCAGTAGAGAGTCTCAACCATCCACTCCACTATAGTCTGTCGTAGTAGAAGAACCATTCCAACATTGGGGCTTGGACGTGATCAGAGAGATACTACCACACTCCTCAAAGCAACATCGATATATCCTTGCGGCCACAGATTATTTCACAAGGTGGGTTGAGGTGATACCATTACGCCATATCAATGACCAAGAGGTAATAAATTTCATTACTCAGTGCATCATGACTAGGTTAGGTGTTCCAACCTCTCTCATCTTTGATAATGCTACATATTTTTCATCATTTAAGTTGTATGAGTTCGCTTTGGAAAATGGTATTGTTTTGAAACATTTCGCCAACTACTACCCGCAGGGGAATGGGTTAGCCGATTCAACCAACAAGAACCTAATCTGGATCGTCAAGAAAACCTTGTTATCTAACATGGAAACTGGCACAATTCCCTTAGCAACTCCCTTTGGACTGATTAGGTCACACCCAAACCATATCTGGGAACCTCCCCATTCTTCCTAGTCTACGGGAAAGAGGCCATCCTCCCCCCAAATATTTTCCTTCCTACCCTTCAGTTATCCTAAGAAGCACATGGCACCCCATGTACTGCCTTGAAATCCTACATAGACACCCTGTTGAAACTAGAGGGAGAAAGATTAAAAGTGAGGGACAAATTTGACATTCAACAAAGAAAAATCAAACGATGGTTTGACAAAAAATCCTCCACAAACAAGGTGTTTGAAGTTGGCATTCTTTTCCTCAAATGGGAAAAGGCTCACGAGGATAGAGGAAATCATACTAAATTCAAAGCCTTGTGGATGGGACCATTCTAGATCAAAGAAACTGTTGTCCCATACACGTTTAGACTACAAACCTTAGAAGGGAGGTTTGAGATCCTCCCGGTGAATGACCACGACCTCAAACATTACTTCACCTGACAACCCTTTAGTTGTCCCCTCACTATGTATTATAGTCCTTTTTCTTTGATTTATCGCATTTGTCATGTTTTAGTTGTTTTTTTTGGTTTTTTTAAATAAATATCTTACCTTGAGCAAGGATCGCGATTTCACCCTTCAATGCCTCAGTTCTGGGGATCAGCGCAGTAGTTACTCAATAGTAAATTTGCACCTGAATCTCTACCTGCAAAGAGTCAGCCCTGAAGCATGTGTGGCCTAAGTGTGCCTTGGAAAACCATTTTGTGGAAGGAACTTGACCAAGTCAAAGGCCCCTAGTGCAAGTAGTCAATCTTACGCTTCAACTCGAAAATCATTGTTGAAATTTATTGATGGAATAGGCGACTTGATAAAAGGGGAAAGGGCTAAACTTGAACGGTGAAAGGGTATTCAAGAAAACCTAAAAGGTCTCTCAATAAAGGCTAGAAACAACCTCTCTTGCAAGTAGCATAAGTTAGGATCCCTCATCTACCTAGGCAGTATTTTCTACTTACAAATAAGTGCCTTTAGCACATACAAATAAGTTCTATTAGAACACAAAATAAGGGTAAATGATTGAGAAAGGCTTCCTACATATAGAGGTGATGCGATGACTCTATCGAGGTACTGTCCAGGCTCGTTGGTAGTGGAGAAATGTTCGTGACTCCTAGGTAGTGACTCCGTTGGAGATATTCAGGCTCACTGGCAGCGGAGAAACACAATAGAAAAATAAATTTTACTTAATCCCTTGAAGCCCACGATGTTACTCCAACCCCTTTCGTTCAATCTCCGGAAACAAAACACAGTGAGCAGCAATTTGATTAGTGCAAACAAGAAAGGTCAACACACGAATGAAAAAGAGGAGTCCAATGGAACCCTAAAAAGTGGAAGGAAGAGCCTACTAAGCCCCCCCCCCACCCCCCATGTGATTAAGTGCAATAAGATATTCATGGTTCTACCAGTGAATCACCAATTTTTGTAGCCGCTACAACACCCTCCGAAATTTGGCATCAGTCTAAAATTTCATAACCCCTGTTGATCTAAAATGGGTGGCTGACTTGTTATTCTATGCAAGCACCTCCCACTCAATTAAAAAAATTAAGATCTTGCTTATACTTGAATATTGAAGATTGCAACAAGAAACATTGAAGGAGGCATCCTGAAACATCTTTCCTGATCCTAGTTGGAAAGTGATCACCAAAACTAGGTGGGGGCGACACAGGTGATTTTTGTCACAAAGTCTATTTTTAGACATATGGAGAATATTCTATAAGTTGTGGGATGCTATTTATGGATGGTTGGTCAAGTTGGAAAAATAGATGGATTTCTATTTTTAGACATATTGGGCGGAATCTATTTTTAGATTGCCAGTCTAAAAATAGATATGTCGAATATTATTAGCTCTTAATGATATTTGGACTCTAAACATTATCTTATTCTCTTGGAGCACTTCAGTTAAGTGCACAGATGTGGCACAAGAGCTGACAGAAGGAATTACGCTATTCTTGAGGGTTAAGTGGAGCTATTGCATGGATACTTCAGTTAGAACTCATGTGAGAGAGTTTGGTGGAGTTGATTGAGGAAGTTAATGGAGTTGTGTACAGTTTAACTAATCTAAACATATTTGAGCTAGTTGTATCTAGTCTAACTGATTGATACACTAGTGAGAGTGGTGTGAATTAATTATTAAGTAATTCACTAATTATAAACTCATTAATCAACTAAAGAATACATCAGTTAACTTCAGTGCATGGACAGTTTCAGTGGAGACCAGTGCAAAGATAGGTGAAAGGGCAAGTGTGGCTATCAGTTGTGACTATAAGTGATGCATGGTTTGCATCCAAAAATTAGTAGGGATTCCTATAAAGACTACGTGAGCAAGGCTGGGAGAATAAATTCTCATCAAGAGGCATTCTTCAATAGGGATTGCGCATTAGAGGCAGGCTAAAGGCTGGCAAAGATCGGTGCATGGGATTTGCAAGATCGGGCATGATTAGTGTGTAGCAAGTGGAGATTATACTGAGAGCTTATGAGGAGATTTGTATGATGATTGTTACATGATATCTATGACATATATAATATACAGATAGTTTTGGTTTTCAGCTTTAAGCTTTCCCATGAAATACTGTGTTCATATGTGTGAATTTTTATGGTTTTAATGTGTGCATGCAATTGATTTTATTTCCGCATGTAATGATCAATGGTAGAAGAGATTATGTATTGTGCATGAAGATAAAATAGTGTGTGATCAGGAGAATATCGGTGGATAAAATATCAGTTATTCAAATTTATACATGGTATCAGAGCAATATTGATCATTGGAGCAATTGCAAAGCATTGAAGCGGTTGAGTTTTAGGATAAACTCAGGAAAATAATAATGGAGAAGAATGACACTATTACGGTATAATTGAAAAAGTTTGTCCACTACAGGGATGAGTTTGGGAGTGTAGGAGTTAGTGTGGATGAGGAAGGACAAGTCAAGAAGGTTGGGATTCGAGTAAAGAATCTCTACAGACTTGAAGTAGATGGGATGTCTATGGAGCTTCCTACTGTTGGGAAGTGTGAGAAAGACATGCAATTGATGCTTGAGAGGGAGAAAGTTTTGCATGCAAGTAAGAGTGAACCTCAGGATGTGGAGCAGCCATAAGATGAGGATCATGGAGTGGGAGAAACCACTCATGCAGAGAAATTTCGTGCCAGATGGGCAGAGGGAGTGCATGCAGCTATACCACCAGGTGAGAGGTGGGGCGACATGCATGAGTAATCCCAAGCAGAGATTTCTGGGCAGGATTCATCGAGATGGTGTGGATCTCATGAATTGAACCTGGCTACGAGGTGCCCACAGTGCAGCAGTAGCATGATCAGTTGGATTGATGCAGGCAGATCAAAGTGACAGTGTCGGATATTGGAGCGCGGATCAGAGTTGACAGCAAGTGCAGAGTGCATGGGTGCAAGAATTCAACAGCGCAGTGGTTCCTGATGACATGTGCAGTTGGTACCAGCAAAATTTAAAGACTTTGATGATAGATGCATTAGACTGATTGAGTTGTTTGGAGCCTATTCAGTTTCAGAGGAGTCGCAGAGCAGATGCATGGAGTTGCATGGCGCTTGTGAAGGTTGCAGGGCGAATGCATGGAGTTGCATGTCACATGCAAAGATAGTCCTTTCTTGTTGAGAGGGAGTGTTGAATATTGCAACAAGAAACAGTGAAGGAGGCATCCTGAAACATCTTTCCTGGTCCTAGTTGGAAAGTGATCACCAAAACTAGGTGGGGGCCACACAGGTGATTTTTGTCGCAAAGTATATTTTTAGACTATGTATATTTTTAGACATATGGAGCATATTCTATAAGTTGCGGAATGCTATTTATGGATGGTTGGTAAAGTTTGAAAAATATATGGATTTATATTTTTAGACATATTGGGCGGAATCTATTTTTAGATTGCCAGTCTAAAAATAGATATGTCGAATATTATTAGCTCTTAATAATATTTGTACTCTAAACATTATCTTATTCTCTTGGAGCACTTCAGTTAAGTGCACAGATGTGGCACAGGAGTTGATAGAAGGAATTACGCTATTCCTGAGGGTTAAGTGGAGCTATTGCATGGATACTTCAGTTAGAACTCATGTGACAGAGTTTGGTGGAGTTGATTGAGGAAGTTAATGGAGTTTTGTTCAGTTTAACTAATCTAAACATAGTTGAGCTATTTGTATCTAGTTTAACTGATTGATACAATTAGTGAGAGTGGTGTGAATTAATTATTAATTAATTCACTAATTATAAACTCATTAATCAACTAAACAATACATCAGTTAACTTCAGTGCATGGACAGTTTCAGTGGAGACCAGTGCAAAGATAGGTGAAAGGGAAAGTGTGACTATCAGTTGTGACTATAAGTGATGCATGGTTTGCATCCAACACTTAGTAGAGATGCCTATAAATACTACATGAGCAATGTTGGGGTAATCAATTCTCATCAAGAGGCATTCTTCAGCAGGGATTGCGCAGTAGAGGCAGGCTAAAGGTTGGCAAAGATCGGTGCATGGGATTTGCAAGATCGGGCCTTATTAGTGTGTGGCAAGTGGAGATTGTACTGAGAGCTTGTGAGGAGCTTTGTATGATGATTTTTACATGATCTCTATGACATATATAATATACAGATAGTTGGGGTTTTCAGCTTTAAGCTTTCCCATGAAATACTGTGTTCATATGTGTGAATTTTTATGGTTTTAATGTGTGCATGCAATTGATTTTATTTCCGCATGTAATGATCAATGGTAGAAGAGATTTTGTATTGTGCATGAACTTAAAATAATGTGTGATCAGGAGAATCTCAGTGGATAACATATCAATTATTCAAATTTCTACATTGACTGTGTGGAATTGAATTCTTGATTCAGGTGTATGTCTTGTAAATTGTTTTTAATGCTTTAAGTGTGAGGAATTAAAAATTTGTTTTTTCTGATATTAATCATGTAAAAAAAGAATAAAGCACAAAAAATAAGCATCAACACATAACATCAAATTTAATAAAGGATTTCACCCTAATTTCGTGGGCTACGTCTCCTTGAGCCTTTGTCAATTGACTTGGCTCTTTGGGATTATGATGGAAAATTTCTTTTAAAAGTTACTTAATAAACTCCAATGATTATTTATAATATACCATTGGGTTTAGAATACCATCACACCCCTGGAAATGCTGCTATCTCTCTGGAGATGGACCTAGGCTTCCTTTGACTTGACCTATACTATCGGTGCCCTTAAGATTCCCTGAGCTTCTACATGGAAAAAAACTCATTAATAAATCCTTTTATGTCCCTAAAACATTTTCTACTATTTCCATCATATATCATTCATCCAAAATAGATTGTTCATTTGCTCCAAATGAGCTCTGGCTCCCAAATCTAGGCCTCCAACCCCTGTTGGCCCTAGGTTGCTCGAAAATTCCCTGTGACTTCTTCGGCTCTAGAAGTCTCCAAATGGCTCTAAAAATCCTTCCATTGGATTTTTAATGTCCAAAATAATCATAATAGACTATTCACTTGTTGAAAAAGGCCTCTGGCTACTCTAGTTATGCCCCGAACACCTGGTGGCACCCTATGGCTTTAGGCTCACTAAAAACTTCCCTGAAGCATCTCAACCTTCAGAAGTCTCCAAAAGCTTCTGAAAATCCTTCCGTTGGATTCATAATGTTAAATATAGTCATAATAGACTATTGGTTTGCTGAGAATGGTCTCTGGCTGCCCTGGCTAGGCCTCATTCTCCTGTTAGCCCCTAGTGGCCCTTGGTACTTCTCTGAAGAAAAATCATGCTCATAATTCCTATGATGGCTCTAAAAAACTCACCAATGGCTCTGAAATGTCCAAAATATTCAAAATTGACTATTCACACTCTCATAATGGTCGAAAATTGAGTGATTTATGACCAAACAACTTTGCCCCAATTTCTTACACTAATTCTGGAAGCTCCGCCAGTTAGCTCTGCCAATTTAGGAACTGCCTCCAAATTTAGGGGCTCCTCCAAACTAAACTGGTAGTTAATTAATGTAACTGCAGTTTAGTGTTTATTAAAACCCGCGCTAATCGAGCTTAGCTATTCGTTTGGGCGCTTGATCATGTGATCATGGTCGCATGGGAGGAGGGCTAGCCTCTTCGCGCTCCGCCAGCCCCAATGTTGAAGGTTTAAATACATTTTGGTAGCATCCTGTTTCAAATATTGTGGCTATGGCATAGAGGTGAAAGCATTTATTTAATGGGGCAGAGGTTTGGGGTACAAACGCCGACGCCGCTCCCATTACTACCAAACTTTTGCAATAGCTTTAACATAATCGAACCATGGCGTTTGAATTAAACCATTTGATATGCGGGCCAAAAATTAATTTACTCAATATTTAATTATATTTAATATAAAATATATATTATATGTATTATATAATATAATATATAAAATATGTTTCATACATATAATATACTATATTATATATATATATATATATATATATATATATATATATATATATATAATATTAAATTATAATTAAATAATTAAATTAAAAAAAATTACAATTCCACCTTAGAAATATTAGGGAAATTTACTCCCACATAGATCACATTGGTGAATATGAAGGTGCCACTTGGCACGATGTCATTGGCTATTGCTGGAGGACTTTCCCCATGAGCTGACTTTCCCCATTTTTTGCTTGTTTGCCATTTCTATCAGAATGCAATATCTTCCTCATATAATATCGGTTTTTCGAACTGTTCATGACACCAGAATCAGGAAGACGAGATCTATGCAATCATGTTGGTTTCAACCCAATCCTATAACTTTGAATTTTGAGCTAATCCTTAGGTCCTGATCCAAATCTGAGCACTCCTCCCCATTGGGAATCTTTTGGACCCCAAAATACTTGATTATATGTTCAGTAGATGAGAGTACAAGTCCCTCACCTTTCCAACCTCCATCCACTTTGCCTTGCTTGGCTTAGTTCCTTTGAGCCCAACTCGAAGGTAGTCAACACTTCCCTCTTGGATGCTCTTGTCCTCCTATCAATAATTGTGTCTTCCTTGAGCTCACCTAGAAGTTTCTGGAAAGAAATATTCAATTGAAGGCAGTTGAACATTACTTCCTTGATCATCGATCAAAGGTGGCTCAAAGAAACTTAAGTTTTCAATAGAAATACATGCATACATGACTGAAATTTTCATCTGTACAAATGAATGTATGTCTTACTGGGTCAAGAAGTCAAACCACTTCTTACCAAGCCACTTCCATGGCGATTTTTGTTGCTGAAAATCTTCTTCTTGTGAAACTTATGTTCTCACATCAATGATGGAATATTTGGTTCCATTTTCGCCAGTATTTTTATCCTCTTGCTTCAAATGCTTGGGATGATTTTATGGATGCTATGTACAACATTGGGCAATGAAATATCCCTTCTTCTAGAAATGTGTGAAAGTATTTTGCATCTTTTGTGCAAGTTTCCTTCACTTCAACTGTTTCCTATATGCCTTCATCCTCTTCCAACATTTTGAAACTTCATGGTTACACAAACCACAATAGGAACAACAACTCTTTCTTACTTTCATGCATGTGGATTTTTCATGCTTAACAAAAACATAATCAAGTTGAATATGGGAAGAATTATACCTCAAATGTTGCTTTGCATGTCCATATTTTTTACCTTCTTGAGGAGATGAACTTGAAGAGGTTCCATCTTTCTTTTGAAGACCAACATTGGTATTCATGTCTTGATAGCTATCAGAACTCTCTTGCTCACCATAAGATACTTGTCTACACACATCTTGCTGCAACATAGGCTTCAAACAATGGAATTCAACCTGAAAACAAACTTGACATGTTTGTGGGTTTGAACTTGCAACAAAATTTCTTCTTGAATTTGTCTCAAATGCCTTCATGGTTGTAGATTTTTCGCCATAAGGTTGAACATAGCCTAGACCAATCTTCTTAGGCCTTTCCTCAACAATAATAGGATCAATCATGCCTTATGCATGTTTTCATAGACCCTTGCCTTCATATCCCATTTTAAACATCAACTTGTACCCTATACCTCTAGTGCACTTTTCAAATGATCCTACACATCTGTCTGAAGAGGAAATTGAAGACAAATTTGAGTGATTTACCTCTGCTTCAAGCATGTGCTTGGTTAAGGCCTCTTGGGAATGATGTAGTTGCATCTCCATCTCATGAATTCTTTGAAGAAGTCCTTCTTTCTCTTTCTTCATAGCAAAAAATTGCTCATGAAGTCTAGTGCTTTCCCTTCCATCTTCATATAGAATTTGCACCATATCCTTCAGGATGTAGAATTCACGCTTCATCTCTTCATCGAAGAGTCTTATAAAAGAGGATTTTGAAACCTCACTTGAAGAAGTTATCATCATTATGTAAATGAATTAAATAAATTCAACAATAATTCAAAAAGTTTCAAATTTTTTTTAACAAATCTTCTTAACAATATGGCTATAGATTCAAGCTCTTTTCTGCAACTTGTATCTCTTCTTCAAGCAACCTCTTTTGAAAACAATCCCTCTTGTGCTTCAAGGGTTGCCTTGAGGTCCTTTGGGTAAGGAGAACGATTTCAAATTTCTTCCTTATTTTCTTATTATGGACTTAGCTAACAATATCCTCCCTTCACCTCCAGCAAACTCAAACTTGTAAGCATTAGTGAATTTGCAAACAGTTAGATTATTTTCACTAAACACCTTTCAAATCAAACAAGAAAGAAAGCAACCTAGTGCTCTATCAAGCAAGCAACCTAGTGCTTTATCAAGAAATAAACCTAGTGCTATGATACCACCTGATCTGAAATGGGTGGCTGAATTTTTATATGCTATGCAAGCACCTCCCACTCAGTTAAACAAATTAAGATTTTTCTTATACTTGACTGTGTAGAATTGAATTCTTGATTCAGGTTTATGTCTTTTAAACTGTTTTTAATGCTTTAAGTGTGAGGAATTAAACATTTTTTTTTTCTGATATTAAGCATGTACAACAACCATAAAGTGAAACAAATAAGAATAAACACATAACAACAAATTTAATAAAATATTTCACCCGAATGTCGTGGGCTACATCTCCTTGAGCCTTTGTCAATTGACTTGGCTCTTTGGGATTATGATGGAAAAATTATTTTACAAGCTACTTACTCAACTCAAATGGTTATTTGGACTGTACCATTGGGTTTATAATACCATCATACCCCTGGAATGGTTGTTATCTCTCTGGAGATGGACCTAGGCTTCCTTTGACTTGACCTCTAGTATCGGTGCCCTTAAGCTTCCCTGAGATTTTTTTGGCAAAAACTCCTTAAGAAATAATTTTCTATCCCTAAAACCTTTTCAATTGTATCCATCATATATAATTCATCCAAAATGGATTGTTCATTTTCTCCAAATGAGCTTTGGCTCCCCAATCTAGGCCTCCAACCCCTGTTGGCCCTCGGCTGCCCGAAACTTCCCTGTGGCTTATTTTGCTCTATAATTCTCCAAATGTCTCTAAAAATACTTCCATTGGATTCATAATGTCCAAAATATTCAGAATATACTATTCACTTGCTGAAAAAGGCCTCTAGCTTCTCTGGTTATGCCCCCAACACCTTGTGGCTATCGACTCACTGAAAGCTTCCCTGAAGCATCTTGGCCTTAAAAAGTCTCCAAAATATTCTTAAAATCCTTCCATTGGATTCATAAGGTTCAAGATAGTTAGAATAGACTACTGGTTTTCTTATAGTGGTCTCTGGCTGCCCTGGATAGGCCTCATTATCCCATTGGCCCTTAGTGGCCCTTGGAACTTCTCTGAAGAAAAATCATGCTTAGAAGTCCTTTGATGGCTCTGAAAACCTTACCAATGGCTCTGGAATGTCCAATATAGTCAAAATTGACTATTCCCACTCTCATAATGGTCGAAAACTAAGTGAGTTATGACCAACACAACTTTACCCCTATTTCTTCCACTAATTCTAGAAGCTCTGCCAGTTAGCTCCGCCAATTTAGGAATTTCCTTTGAATTTAGGGGCTCTGCCAAAAATATGCCAAGATAAACTGGTAGTTAATTAATGTAGCTGCAATTTAGTGTTAATTAAACCCCACGCTAATCACACTTATCTGTTGGTTGGGGCGCTCGGTCATGTGATCACAGTTGCGTGGGAGGAGGGCTAGCCCTTCCGTGCTCTACCAGTCCCAATGCTGAAGGTTTAAATACATTTTGGTAGCATCTTGTTTATCTGAAGAGTAAATTGAAGACAAATTTGAGTGATTTACCTCTACTTCAAACATGTGCTTGGTTAAGGCCTCTTGGGCATGATGGACTTGCATCTCCATTGCATGCATTCTTTTAAGAAGTCCTTCTTTCTATTGATTCATAGCAACCAGTTGCTCATAAAGTCTAGTGCTTTCCCTTCCATCTTCATATATAATTTTCACCATATCCTTCAGGATGTAGAAGTCTTGCTTCATTTTTTCATCGGAGATTCTTATAAAATAGGATTTTGAAACCTCACTTGAAGAAGTTGTCATCATTATGTAAATGAATTAAATAACTTCACAAATAATTCACAAAGCTTCAAAAACAATTTAACAAAGCTTCTTAACAATATGGTTGTAGATTCAAGCTCTTTTCTGCAACTTATGTCTCTTCTTCAAGCAGCCTCTTTTGCAAACAATCCCTCTTGTGCTTCAAGGGTTTCCTTGAGGTCCTTTGGGTAAGGAGAATGCTTTTAGATTTCTTCCTTCTTGTCCTCTTCTGGACTTAGCTAACAATAGCTTCCCTTCAACTCTAGCAAAATCAAACTTGTAAGCATCAATCAATTTGCAAACAGTTAGATTCTTTGCACTGTTAAACACCTTTCAAGTCAAACAAGCAAGCAAGCAACCTAGTGCTCTGTCAAGAAAGCAACCTAGTGCTCTGATACCACTTTATCTGAAATGGGTGGCTGGCTTGTTATGCTATGCAAGAACCTCCCACTCAGTTAAAACAATTAAGTTCTTGTTGATACTTGACTGTGCGGAATTGAATTCTTGATTCTGGTGTATGTCTTTTAAACTATTTTTAATGCTTTAAGTGTGAGGAATTAAACATTTGTTTTTGTTGATATTAAGCATATAAAACAACCATAAAGTTTAGAAAATAAGCATCAACACATAACAACAAATTTAATAAAGGAGTTCACTCGAATGTCGTGGGCTATGTCTCCTTGAGCCTTTTTCAATTGACTTGGATCTTTAGGATTATGATGGAAAAATTATTTTAAAAGTTACTCAACTCCAATGGTTATTTGGACTGTAACATTAGGTTTAGAATACCATCATACCCCTGGAATGGTTGCGATCTCTTTAGAGTTGGACATAGGCTTCCTTTGACTTGACCTCTACTATCGGTGCCCTTAAACTTCCCTGAGCTTCCCTCTGGCACAAAATCATTAAGAAATCCTTTAATATCCCTGAAACCTTTTCTACTATCTCCAGAATATATCAGTCATCCAAAATAGATTGTTCATTTGCTCCAAATGAGATTTGGATCCCCAATATAGGCCTCCAACCCCTATTAGCCCTAGGTTTCCTGAAACTTCCCTCTGGCTTCTTCAGCTCTAGAAGTCTCCAAATGGCTCTGAAAATCCTTCCACTAGATTCAAAATGTCCAAAATATTTAGAATAAACTATTTAATTGCTGAAAAAGGCCTCTGGCTACTCCAGTTATGCCCCCAACACCTAGTGGCGCCCTATGGCTCTAGGCTCACTGAAAAATTCCCTGAAGCATCTCGTCCTTCAAAAGTCCCCAAAAGATTATTAAAATCCTTCCATTGGATTCAAAAGGTTCAAGATAGTCAGAATAGACTACTAGTTTGCCAAGAACTGTCTATGACTGCCCTGGCTAGGCCTCATTCTCCTGGAGGCCCTTGGTGGCCCTCATGGCCCTTGGTACTTATCTAAATAAAATCACACTCATAAGTCCTTTTATTACTTTGAAAACCTCACCAATGGATTTGGAATGTCCACAATATTCTGTAATATCCCAAATTTGGAATTGCTAGCAAGGCATGACTGGAAAACACATTTTCTAGTAATGGTTGCTACAAGAATTGAAACCAGGGCCTGGATCCCTTAGATCAATGTATCTAAGTCCTAAATCCAAGAGATGGCTCCAAAGAAATTCCTCTAGGTGGGTTAAACAGATCTCCCACACATAGTTGTCTTCAGAAAATGCCCGATGAGGGGACTGCAACAATGTAGGAACAAGAAGTGGAAAAACAACATTATTTTAATGAGCCATAACACATGAAGATGTAGATAGCCAATCAATGTATAATATAGCGGAAAAAGAGTACAATTATTTGAGGAATTAATCACTCAAGCTTGGCAATGAAAGCCCCAATAAGACATGTACATCAAATGTGACAAAACACTGCTACACAAATATGCGCAAGCTATGACTACGCAGTTTATATGGAGACACTGCAACATACAAAATGATAATACAATGATATGAAAATGATATCTCAAGAAAGATGGGGGAGAAAGCTCTCAACCTCTGAAAAAACTCATACAACAATGATACAACAATCCTTAAAAGGATTGGCTGCAATACATGTACAAATGGAAAATCTGTAGAACTGCCGGAGTTGCAGGGTAGCAGCTGCAACAAAAAATTGAAACTATATGGAGATGGTTGAATAAGATGTACAATCTGAAGCAAACCTCCTCCAATGGATCTCTCAAGTGATAGGCTGATCCTATCCCTGAAGGTCTTGCCCTCCAAGATGCTGATTCAAACCCCCACTGCAAATGCACTCTAAAATAACGCAGTCAAGGAGCTGGATTGCGCTATAGGAGATAGGTAATGCCTGGCCTGGTGCCGAAGATGTGCACTCAGCTCTAAAATCTCCTTCATTAACCTCCTGGAGGAATAGGAGCCCCCTCCTCTGAAAGATGAGACAAGGAAAGGTGTTGTGGAACCCTCCACTACAACACCCAGCAACACTACATTATACTTCAACAGAAATAATGTAGTGACTGATGGAAGTCGCTTTGGCCCTGAGCCTAGATGTGGAGAAAATGAAGTGCAATCCTTCAAGAGGCCTCTCAAGAAGGAGAGGAAATCCTAAACAGGAATCCCTCGTGCTAAACAACACTGCAACCCAACTGAACAACCAGAGCCTGCAAATAGTCTAATTAGACAAATAATCAAATACTCAAATATGTCTCACTATGGATGCCTCTTCCTCCTTTTATGCAAGTGAATGTCTCTTTGCCCTGAACCCCACACTTTAGGGTTTCTTCCACAAATAATCTTTCTCCCTCTCAAACTGTGTTTTCTTCCCAAGCAAGCCACACCCTCTTAGGCAGCACTGTTGACTTGGTCAAACTTGACCTTGTCCTCATGCAATTTCCCCTTTTCACGCTGAAAGGTGCAAAATAAAGCTACTCCATAGATCCCTTTCACACTATGAGGGATTTTATTCCTACTCATGGGCCTTTTACCCATTTTATTCACCTTCTAGATGATATAAGAAAAAAATAATATTCCAATTTGCTACTTGCAAATTTTGGAATATTACATATTCAAAATTGACTATTCACACTCTCAGAATGGTCGAAAATAGAGTGAGTTATGACCAAAACAAATTTGCGCCAATTTCTTCCACTAATTTTGGAAGCTTCACCAGTTAGCTCCACCAATTTAGGAACTGCCTCTGAATTTAGGGGCTCCGCCAAACTAAACTGGTAGTTAATTAATGTAACTGCAGTTTAGTGTTAATTAAACCCCACACTAATTGCACTTAGTTGTTGGCTCGGGCGCTTGGTCATGTGATCACGGTCGCATGGGAGGAGGGCTAGCCCCTCCGCGCTCTACCAGTCCTAATGCTGAAGGTTTAAATACATTTTGGCACCATCTTGTTTCAAATCTTATGACTGTGGCATAGCAGTGAAAGCATTTAGTTAATTGGACAAAGGTCTGGGGTTCAAACCCCGACCCCTCTCCCATTACTACCAAACTTTTGCCATAGCTTTAACATAATCGAACCATGGCGTTTGAATTAAACCATTTGATATGTTGGACAAAAATTAATTTAATCAATATTTAATTATATTTAATATAAAATATATATTATATGTATTATATAATATAATATATAAAATACCTTTCAAACATATAATATATTATATTATAATATATATATATATATATATATATATATATATATATATTATTAAATTATAATTAAATAATTAAATTAAAAAAAATACAATTCCACCTTAGAAATATTATGGAAATTTACCCTGACATAGACCACATTGGTGAATATGAAGGTGCCACTTGGCACGATGTCATTGATTGTTGCTAGAGGACTTTCCCCCTAAGCTGACTATACCTGCCACATCATCGTTGTACCTATTCTGCCCATTTTTTACATGTTTTCCATTTCGATCATAACACAATATCTTCCTCACACGATATTGGTCTTTCGAACCGTTCAAGGTGCCGAAATCAGGAAGACGAGATCTACGAAACCATCCTAGTTTAAACCCAATCCTATAACTTTTGATTTTGAGATAATCCTTAGGTCTTGATCCAAATCTGATCATCTGTTGCTTTCGATGACATACATGAGGACAGGTTCATTACCCAACGTCAACCTTAGACCTCGAGGGTCCACCCAATATAGGTAACCTCAGATCAAAAGTTGTCTTTAGGTGATTTCTTCTAAGTAAAGTCGTAGATTCGTATTTCCCTCATCCTTCAAAATTTTGCACCTTAGCGACCCTACAACCTATCCAACGTTTCCAGTGATCTAGGTGGATATCGGTGGCCACCCACGTATTCCATTTGGACTCACAACATCAATTCTTGTAGCTTTTCACTTCCAACAACTTTTTTTAGTAGGTTTTCGAGCCCTGCACACTGGAAGCCATTTTGGGGCATTAATAATCTAGGTGGATATTGGTGGCCACCCACCGAGCCCATTTGAACCCCCACCATCAGTTATTTCAGTTTGTAATTTTTGGCACAACTTACTATTTATAGTAGTTTTTCGGGTCCTGAACTTCTGGAGCTGTTTTGAGGCCCTAAACGACGTTTTTTGGGAAAATGGGGAACCAATTTCGCTCACTCAAAAGTTTTAGTGCTCAGATAGATATTTCTAACGAGCTATTGAATGCGTCAAACGAATATCGGATGCCAAAGTTACACCCCCGGGAAGTTTAAACACCAACTTACCCAAACGGGGCCCACAATTTTGGCACTTCATCTCCTAGGATTAGGTTTTTGGAAGTTTTGGATTTTACATTGTTTCTCAATAAAAAATAGGCCTTTGACCCTCATTGTAACACAGTTCAGGGGGCTGGTAGCCGACACATCTCTTGTCAGAGATAAGCGTTACCAGCTACTGATATGGATTTATGTAGGAATGAAACAGAATACACATATCGCCATAGATACAAAGTTACATTGAGACTCGAAGGCCTATTATAGACATAATGAAAATAGATGAGCTAGGGTACTGGGAGCGTATCCCTGAGAAGATATGTGGCAACTACCAGCCCCTGAACTGTGTTACAATACAAACATGATGGGAAGAAGCGAGCTAGGGCACTGGTAGCGTTTATCTCTAAGAAGAGATGTGTCAGCTACCAGCCCCCTGAACTTTGTTACAATGAGGCTTGAAGGCCTATTTATTGTTTAGAAACAATGTAACATCCGAAACATCCAAAAATCTAACCCTAGGAGATGAAGCGCCAAAACTGTGGGCTCCGTTTGGGTAAGTTGGTGTTTCAACTTCCCGAGGACGTAACTTTGGCATCTTATCTATGTTTGACGCATTCAATAGCTCGTTAGAAATATCTATCCAAGGACTAAAAATTTTGAGTGAGAAACATCGGTCTACAACCCATGTTGTTCCCCGTTTTCCCAAAAGGCGTTGTTTAGGGCCTCAATACAGCTCCGGAAGTTCAGGACCCAAAAAACTGCTATAAATAGTAAGTTGTGCTGAAACTTACAAACTAAAATAAATTATGGTGGGGGTTAAAATAGACTCGGTCGGTGGCCACCAATATCCACCTGGATTATTAATGCCCCAAAA
Organism: Pinus albicaulis; assembly: GCA_034641835.2. Classification (NCBI taxonomy): domain Eukaryota; kingdom Viridiplantae; phylum Streptophyta; class Pinopsida; order Pinales; family Pinaceae; genus Pinus; species Pinus albicaulis. The sequence continues at coordinate 898,688,590 of CM076579.1, forward strand.
TGGCTTCCGGTGTGTAGGGCCTGAAAACCTACTAAAAGTAGTAAGATGCTAGAAGTGAAAGCTACAAGAATTGATGTTGTAGTCCAAATGGAATAGGTGGGCGGCCACCGATATCCACCTGGATCATCTAGGTCGCTAGGTCACGGTCACAAACTGTTTCAAAAGATTACCTTTCCAACCATGTGACCTCGCAACCTAGCGACCCCCCCAACTTGCTAGGTCGCAAGGTCGCAAGATCGCAAATGTACGCAAATGACCTCCCATGTGACCTTACGACTACAATTAAGGTCTGCACGTGCGACCCCTTTATATATACAAGGGCCACTTAGGTAGCATTCGACCTGAACGATGGAGTTCACAAAATGTTTGACAGACCAACTAGAGTGTGTTTTATTCTAGGTAAGTCATCGAAGCCTCTTTCATTTGTTGTTTCTTTTGATTGCTGACCCTACCTAACCCTTCTCCCCTAGCTAGGCTATTAAACATCATAGATTCCTACCAACAGTACCCCCCCTCCTTGGGGCATTTTCCCCTCTAAAGCTCATTTTCTCTTTTGCTTATCCCTTCATGCCCAGAAAAACTTTGGCCCTCTTGGCTACCCTCTCTTACCTTGGATATCCATTCCCAAGCCTCCTATGATCCCTTCAAACTTGATTCCCCTCATTTTATTTGATTTTTTCCCCATTTTCATCGTAGGTCATGTCTGCCTATTTTCACCCAGAAAATCCCTAATGTGACCTCACGACCTCGCACCCTGATTGTTGGGTCGCCAAGTCGCAAAGTCGCAAAGGTTTTATCTTTCACCCAGATGTGACCCCGCAACTAGGTCGTCAGGTCGCATCCCATACACTCAGAAGCCTTTGTGACCGGTACATGTCACAACGACCTATAACTCCCTAGTGCAACCTATCCTGATGATCACTCAACCTCCCGAATCGGCCAGGACACTAGTTGCTTTAGTCAGTTTATTTTTCCTATTATCATGTTGCCTCCATGTCGTTCGTCTTATTGTGGGACTATTTTTTGAATATGCGAGGTGATATTGAAGCTGAGCTCGAGTGCGTCTCTATCTCTTAAACCTCAAGCTACATGGGGCCCCTAGCAGTTCGCAGATGGCATAAGAGCCCAAAAATTGATCCACTAGAGGGTGACGTGCTTCCACCACCAACTCCTATCTACAGAGACACAACGTGTGTTTTTAGAAAGGGTGTAAAGATTTCTTGTTATGAACTTTACCAAGAGTTTAAAAAGCAGGAATTCTTGGAGGACCTTGTAGACCGACAGTTATATATACATGTGAAGAGATAGAAACCACACTATGTGGCTACTCACCCTCCAATATTCATGTGTGCGGAAGTGATCGAATGGATCCTCCAAAAGGTAGACTCAAAGCACTGGGTAATACGAGACCACGCCTTAAAAGCCTTCGTCAACCTGTCCCCAAGAGATGTCGAAGTATACTATTCACTTCCAAGTAAAGAAGAATCCTTAAACACTTGGTGGATAACATCACATGATGTGTCGGTACAGGTTACCCTTAGGAGCTGGTGGGAAGACCCTAAAAAGTTCAACTGGAAGAAAGATCAAAAATATAAGACTGAGGCTCTGAGGAAATTTTATAGGCTTGTTGCATCCATGATGTGTCGGATGTATGGCAGGATGGATGCCACTACCTTCAACGGAGCATGGGCCCCTCTTATGTACGCAGTGACCACCTATGATGTGATCCCAAATATAAGCAAGACATTGATGTGATCTCAGAAAAGTTCATCACCGTGTTGTACCATCTTCTCTTCAGGGAAGACCCAACTTGCATGTCTAGAAGAGCCATGGAAATTGTCATCAAGGTAGCCCACTGGTTTCCCATCAAATAAGGCACCTTTATCAAGGTCTTTGGATCTTTCAAGAAACCCCATTCACTACCCAAGTTTTTTACAAATAAGTTGTTGATGCAAGAATTATGCTATGAGATGACGAGCAGTTTTTCCAAAACGTTGAGCAAGGGTAAGAAGAAACCATGGCATACCCTCCCACTCACCATTGGTGCCTACACATTCAAAAACTTCAAGGAAGTAGAGGTGGAAGCCAAAAACATAAGGGGTTTCCATTTCGTGAGTTTGGATTTCTGGTCCTAGGACCTAGAAAGGATCGTCCCTGCGCACTGCAAGTAGCCTAGTTTAACTGGACCTATTAGCACAAAGATACCGCCTTGGAGGCTGAAATGAGGAACTTGTATAACACACTCAGGGAGGCAGCCCTAGAAGAGGAATTTGATTTAGATGGAACCAAGGAGATCAGTCTCAAGATGATTAGACCCTGTAGGATAGATTTGATTCCATGAAGAAGAAAAAACCCATGGGAGGAGCATCTACTTCTCGTTCCAAGAAACCCAAGAACACCTCGGGTGATAAACCTCTAGAGAATACACAAGAAAATGGAGAGAAAGAGACCGAGGAACAACGAAATTTTGGGCAAAAAAAAATGGAACAAGAGCTTAAGAAGACCCAAGATGCTCTGGCTCAGCTGATCCAGGTGGATATTGGTGGCCACCCGCCTATTCCACTTAGGGCCCCACCATTTTCTCTTTTAGTTTTTCAATTTGGGCACAACTTACTATTTTTAGTAGTTTTTCGGGTCCTAAACTTCTGGAGCCGTTTTGAGGCTCTAAAGGATGTTTTTTTGGGAAAATCGGGAGTAACATGGGTGTATGGACTAATGTTACTCACACAAAATGTTTTAGTAATCAGATAGATATTTCTAACGAGGTATGGTGCGCATCAAATTGAGATCGTATGCCAAAGCTATGTCCTTAGGAAGTTGAAACACCAATTTACCCAAACGGGGACCATAGTTTTGGCGCTTCATATCCTAGGGTTAGGGTTTTAGATGTTTGGGGTTTTCCATTAATCTAAATAATAAATAGGCCCTCGAGCCTCATTGTAACATAGTTCAGAGGCCTGTAGCTACCACATCTCTTCTCAGAGACAAGCTACTAGTGCCTTAGCTAGTTTATTTCCATTCTGTCTGTAAGAAAAAACCAGTTCTTTGATATTATTGAAATGAAGTGTTATTTCCGATACATCTTTGTATTTATGTTTATATGTGTATTTTGTTGCGTTCTTGCATAAATCCATATCAATGTTATTAGAGCAATCTTCTTTTTCTCGATCCTTCTTTTCTTGTCACCAATGAGGTTGGGGTATAAGGAGTTAGGGCTCGATCTAGTTGAACCTTTGCAAGATCAGCCTCGCAAACCCTGATGGTCTCCCATGGGGGACAAAAAGAAAGATGAGGGAGAAGGAGATCCTATCAAAATATTGTTCGAGGAGGCCCTCGAAAAACAAAGGAACGCGATGATGGATAACTTTGCCTAGATCCTTCAACGACTGCCCATAGGCGGCGCATCTACATCCAGCAGCCACTCTGGAGGCGAAAATCCCTTTAAGGTATAAGTAAAATTTGATAGATGGTTGAATATATTAGAAGGGTATTTCTTGGTTCATGAATTTTCCAACTAGGAGAAGATTATTTTTGCACTCCTCAAAGCTACCCCCCATGTCAAGGACTAGTGGGAAACCTACTGTGAGAAAAAGGACGAGACAAAAACCTCTCTATTGTTAGCCGTACCCACTTGGAATTCTTTCCGAGACGCCATCAAGGAACAATACTATCCCATGGGGAGCTATGAGGACAAGTACATACAATGGACCACGCTGCGACAACAAAGGGATCAAGATGTGCATGAGCTAAAGAATTTGTTCCATACCCTGTGCACAAAGTTGGGTATCAAAGATTTGGATAAAAATTTGGTGCTAAAGTATTGTAGTTTTCTACACAAATACATTCAGGAGGATACCATTTGGTGTATTCAGATACTTGGTACGACATACCAGTATGCTACCAAGATTGAGTAGAAACTCAAACAGAAGAAGCGAGACTTTGGATATGCGAATCAAAAGAAAGGGAAAGGTGCATCCAAACCACAAAAAAAAGGACAAAGACAAGGCATGGAAGTTCAAGACAACCTACCAAATCTACAAGAAAATAACAACACTGTGAATCCAAATAAGGACATGGGAAAATGGTGTGAGTTCCATAAGATATCCACTCACAACACAAGTGAGTGTTGAGCCAAGCAGTCGATGGTGGCCGAGATGAGGGATTCTAAATCAGATGCATGCTCTAACTCTGAATCAAAACCTGACAAGGGGAATGAAAAAGTGAAACAGATTATTGATGCGGATCCCAATGCCACTGTTGCCACTGTGAAGGTCCAGAAGGAGGAGTCGAAAGATCCATAGGAGGAGGAGCGTCTCTTCCACTCCCAGATGTGGGTAAAGGGTTCCCCGCTATAGTTAATTTTCAACAATGGGAGCCAAAAGAACCTCATTTCAATAGACATCGTGAAGCAGTTGGGCTTGCCGAACACAGCACACCCACAACCATACACCATCAGGTAGCTTCACCAAGGACGGGATCTCCATGTTAGCTAGAGGTGTCACCTTCCCTACAACATCAAGCCCTTCACGGATGAGGTATTATATGACATTTCTCCTCTTGATGTTTGAGATGTATTATCAGGCCAACCATACTTGTGGAAGCGACATGTTGTGTATGAGTCTCAACCTAACATTGTTATTGTTATTTTGGGAAATAAGTTGTACAAGATACTAGATGTACCACTGCTTGTCGCTATCTCTTTGATTACTACAAAAAAATGTAGTAAGGTCATTTCCAAAACCAGGAAGTTTGTTTTCCTGAAGATCCACCCCCAGGGCAATAAGAAGACTGTGGCCACGACCTCCAGATAGGGCTCCTCTGCACAACAACAACAAATGGACAAGGTTTTGGAGGAGTACGGGGACATCTTCACCTCACCCATAGGGGTGCCTCTGCACTGTCATGTTAAGAACCCCATTTATTTGACCCCAAGTGCACCGCTACCCATTGGACTAATCTATCGGTGCTCTGTTTTGGAGAACGATGAAATCCAATGGAAAATTTAGGAGCTACTGCAGAAAGGTCACATACGGCCGAGTTCATTGCCTTGTGGAAGCCCGATCATGTTGTTACAGAAGAAGGATGGGACTTGGAGACTCTATATTGACTATCGGGTGTTGAACAAGATCACTATCTGGAATAGGTACCCAATCCCACAGATTGATGACCTTCTAGACCAACTCAAAGGGGCGAAATATTTCAATAATATTGACTTGAATTCTAGGTATCACCAGATACCAATCGAACCCTCTGATGTGTGGAAGAATGCCTTCAAATCCAAGGAAGGCATTTTCGAATGGATGGTCATGCCTTTCGGGTTGAAGAATTCTCCCACAACCTTCATGAGGTTGATGGACGACATCTTGCATCCATTCACCAACTCATTTGTAGTGGTTTACTTGGATGAAATTTTGATCATTAACCAGACTTGGGAATAGCACCTCCACCACATCTGACAAGTCCTCCAAACAATACGACAACACAAGTTGTGTGCCAATTTGGAGAAGTGCACTTTTGGCATGACCCGGGTTCAATATTTGGGATACATTATTAATGAAAGGGGGGTGCATGTGGATCCAACCAAGATCCAAGTCATTTGGGATTGGCCAGCCCCAACCACTCTAACAGAGCTTCACAGATTTCTAGGTCTTGCTAATTTCTACCGCAGTTTCGTGTTGGGGTTCTCTCATATCACTTGGCCCTTGAGTCAAGTCACCAAAGGAGGAGCAAAAGAAAAATTATTTTGGTCAGAATCTCAAAAAAAGGCATTCGTAGAATTGGAACATCGCCTCTGTTCTGCCCTAGTGCTCACATTACCATACTTGCAACAACCATTTTAGATCAAGACAGATGCCTCAAACTATGCTATTGGGGAAGTTCTTACTCAACAGGGGCATCTAGTGGCATATCACAGTGAGACATTGTCTGACACAGTTCGCAAGTATCCCACTTATGACAAATAAATGTATTCCATTGTGCAGGCTTGTCGATAATGGAAGCATTAAATTTTTGGGAAGGAAACAATCATCCACACAGACCAACGACCCCTACAATTCATACAGACACATGGGAAGTTGCAAAACGATTGCCATCAGAAGTGGTCCACATATCTGCAACTGTTTCATTTGAACATCAAGTACAAGAAGGATAGCACCAATAATTTTGCATACTACCTCAACCAACCACCGATCATGGTGATAACCACCATTCTCAACTATTGTGCGCACGAGACTTTCGGTTGGTTTCTTCTCTACAAAAGAAATCAAGAATTTGACCATAAATATAATGCACTGTTGGGGGGTACGCAAGTTCCAAATTTTCACCTCCAAGTTGCATTTTTATGTTACCTAGGACACCTTTGTGTTCCTTCAAGTGAGCATGCCAAGATGATATGGGAAGCACACTACAGTTGATTCGTTGGGCATTTCGGGGTTGAGAAAATAGTGGTAGTACTGCAGAATTATTTCTATTGGCCGAACCTTCGACAGGATGTCGGGAAGTACATCAAATCCTGCATTTCTTGCGCCATTTCCAAACTGACCATCAAGAATCAAGGCCTCTATACTCCACTACCTACCCCTAGTCAACCTTGGGAATCTATATCCATGGCTTACATGTCGGGCCTTCCTTCTACTAAGCATGGAAATGACTGTGTTTTCGTGGTCGTCGACAGATTATTGAAGATGGCCATTATGGCGGCCTGCAAGAAGAATATCACTACAAAATCCACTATTAAAATCTTCTTTGAATGAGTGTGGGCGCACTTTTGGTTCCCACAGTCTATCAACTTAGATCGGGACAACAGGTTCCTTAGCATATTTTGGTCTAGCCTATGGTCAATGGTGGAAACCAGGCTCACCAATTCCACAACTTTCCATACCCAAACTGATGGAAAGACAGAGGTTTTCAACAGGATGATTGCACACATTCTGTGCATGTACAATTCAAAGAATCCATGTACATGGGATGAGATCCTCCCCTATGTACAACACATTTATAACCAAGCTCTCCACAGCTCAACCAACCACAACCCCTTTCAGGTGGGCTTGGGATTCCAGTCACTAGGTCCCATTGATGTAGGTATGCCATTTGTAACTACTCAAGCCGATTCGGCTCATGTCCAATCTAAAGTTGACAAAGAGAACAACTTCATTGAGTCCATTCGGCACATATGCCAATAGGTTTATGACATATTGGACAGAGCCAATGCTAAGTACAAGCAACGACATGATCAAAATCGGGTGCCACACAACTTCTAGGTGGGAAACAAAGTGTGGCTACATTTGCAGAAGCAATGCCTCAATGGACCCCACTGCAAGCTTAAATCACTCTGATATGGGTCGTACACCATCACCAAGGCTGTATGGAACAATGCCTTTGAGCTCAGCATTCCATCATTTCTTGGTCTGCACCCAGTATTCAATGTGGATCGCCTTCGTCCATACTTCCCACCTCTACTAAACAACTTTGACATTGAAGAACAACTCACACCAATAGAGTTAAACCCATACTACATGGAACAGACCACCACAGATTGTATCATGGACATGAAAATCAAGAATAATCACCAAGATCAAACTATATCGGGTTGTCAAAGCTGGCCAACTCCTGCACCAAGGAAAGTGGTTCACCAGGGACCAAGTTCAGCAAAAGTTTCCTCATCTCATGGAGAAACTCAATGCAAGGGGACCATTGCTTCCTAAGGGGGGAGGAATGATCCAGGTAGATATTGGTTGCCACCCACCTATTCCACTTGGGGCCCCACCATTGTCTCTTTTAGTTTCTCATTTTTGGCACAACTTACTATTTTTAGTAGTTTTTTCGGGTCCTGAACTTCCAGAGCCATTTTGAGGCCCTAAACGATGTTTTTTTGGGAAACCTGGGACCGATTTCGCTCACATCAAAAATTTTATTCCTTGGATATATCTTTCTAATGAGGTATGGTGCATGTCAAATGGAGATCGTATGCCAAAGTTACGTCCCTGGGAAGTTGAAACACCAATTTACCCAAACGGGGCCCATAGGTTTGGCGCTTTATCTCCTAGGGTTAGGGTTTTGGATGTTTAGGGTTTTCTATTGTTTCTAAATAATAAATAGGCCCTCGAGCCTCATTGTAATGCATTTCAGATGCCTGAAGTCGCCACATCTCTTCTCAGAGATAAGCTACCAGTGCCCTAGCTAGTTTATTTCCATTATGTCTGTAAGAAAATTTCAGTTCTTTGATATTAATGAAATGAAGTGTTATTTCCATTGCATCTTTATATTTATGGTTATATGTGTATTCTATTGCATTTATACATAAATCCAGTTCAACAACAGAAAGCATAAGAGAGCCGAAGGCAGCAGAAAGAATAAAAGCAAAAGAAACAGCAAGAAGAAGAACAGAGGGAAAAACAGTTGAGAGAGGAAAAGAAAATAAAGAAATAAGAAGAGGAATGTAGGAAGAAAGAAGAGGAATAATCTAAATCAAAAGAAGAAGAAAAACAAAGAAGAGAAGCAGAAATTAGGTTGAAACAGGAACAAGACAGAGAAGAAGCAAAGAAAAGAAGAAAGGAAGAGAAATCTCGAAAATAGCAGGAATGGATAGCCAAGGAGGTAGAGGGAAGCAGGTCACAACCCTTACAAATTGGGAGATGAGCAGACATGCCACCTATCAACATACCCCCAAAAAATCCCATGATAGGAGGGCACTTCCCATTTTCCGAAGTTGGTCTCTCAGGGGAACAAGAGGATGATTTACTGGATCTGACGAGGCTATATTACGGTCATTACACTCACAATATCGGGCAGTAGAGGATAAAACGTCTTACCCGGATTCCGGTAAAATCTCTGGTAGTAACTACTGAAAAGGACATAGTCTTGGACACGAAGAAAAATCCCATAATGATAGCATCCTCCGGAACCACTTTCGCAGCTGCCACAGAATAAAACCTTAGTAGAATGAGAAGAGAGATCTTATTACGGCAAACAGGCTTTGTATAGCTTATCAGAAGGCCACTCAAGTAGAAGAGGAAAATAAAACCCCAGAAGCTGAAAATCAAATGCTCCAACTTGCATTAACCCAAGCCAGCAGACTACAGGCCACCATCTAAGGAGAGTTGGACATCATGGATAGGACCATGGTACAAGTCTACAAAGAAATGATGAGGCTAAGGCAAACAGTTGCTCCCTTGGCAGGGGTCCAAGTAGAAACAACAAAGAAGTCTTCCCAGCTAAAAGAAGCCTCTACAATGCTTGAAAGTATATCGGAATGGTCTGAGAGATACCCGCAAGCCCCTACCACTCTACCAAAGAATAATTGCATCCAAACCCAAAATGACAAGGTACAGTTACAAATGAAGCTATAATACCGAGATAAGCTCGCGAAAGATGTAAACAAGGTAATGACCACATACTAGCATTTCATCAGCGGTATTGAATCGATGGCAGAAGTGCATCACATACCTTCCATGGGTACCTTGACCCAATAAAAGGCGTGGGGAGAATTAATGCAATATATTCAGTTGTTTCTAGATCCGATTACACTGGTAGCCATCTCAAAGGACCTCCCAAGTACCAGGGAAGAAATCATATAGTATGTCATTGAACTGGTCATGATCTAGGCCAAGTTGGCTTCATTGTCCAATCAAATCAATTCAAAGAAGTGCATGCTAGTTCTAGATGCACTTGAATGCTTGCATAGGCTCGGTGAGGACATGACTCAAATCACCCCAATATCCATTGAATGTTGAGCTTGGAATACCTATCTCAAGGAGCATTAGCAGGTGGAAACCCCAGCCCTCTCTATCACAAAAATTCTCCCATGAAATTAACTAGACAAACAGGTTGCAAATGAAGTAAAGTCACAGGTCGAAAAAGCCATCAGGTCACAGGTGACGACCCTACTTAGGTCGCAGGTCGCAGTTCCTCCTAAGTCATAGGCCATCCCAACAGTCAAGGAGGCGAAGAGACAGGGTAGCCCAAAAGTCATTTTTGTTCTATATGTACTCCCTCGGGAGAGATTGTAAGGACCTTTTTTTGCATTCCTAAAGGAGAGAGATATAATTGTATAGCATTGAATGTATGTTCTGGGAATGAATACAAATTAATGTCTTGGATCCCACTCTTGTATCTGATGGAGGCTTTCGTGTATTAACACCATGAATATAGTTCTTTTGAATGTTTGATACTATTTGTAACTAACTAGTATGTATTTATGTACATGCATTGTTTATGTATTTGAGCTCTTTTGATATGTAGATGATGTATGATGGTTCAATGTAGGGATATGTTAATGACCTAGCTTGTTGAGATGTACCTAAATCTCTTATGAAATATGCTTAGGTAATTGAAGGAAATTTGATCATAGTGAACTATTTCTCTTATGTTCAAGTGAGCCTCCGTATAATTATGGCCCTAACGAATTTTTTCTAACAACACTCCTAATTGGTTGCATGCTTTAATTTTTTCTTTTTTATTCATGGTATTTCATTTTTAGGGCATCTGTCAACAATTGACTTTGATTCATCCAGCAGCCGTACATTCTTATGATTGTGAATCCCCTCTCTATCCGAGAAAGGGCACATATCTTACCAATGTAATGGCAATCGAGCCCACATACCAAATGAGATCCCTATCACAAACGATGTAGTCTAATTTGGATTTTATACGAGGGAGATCTGCTTACTATTGGAAAGTCATTTTTACTTGTCAACACCCACCTTTTACAAACAGATTTATTCCATTTTTTCAGGCTTACTGAAAATGGAAGCATTACATTCTGGGGAAGGAAACATTCATCCACATAGACCACTTGTTGAGTCTCAAATCTGCATCTTTTCCATACACTTTTCTATACCTTTTTCACTCACTTGAACCTCCCAAGTTGTCAATAGCATGTGCAAAAGAGCAACTAACATGGTTTTTAATTATATTTTTGTGTTTTCTATTTGATTTAGATTTTGTTCATTCAACTGCGGAATCTTGCCACTTTCCGCAGTTGCTGCAACTTTCCGCAGCTATTTTGTGAAAATCTATGCTACAGGTGTCTACAAGGAAAACGAGCTACATGGGTAGGTCAGGAATGATGTGGACATGGTTCGTGTCCTATTGGTTCGAGCAAACTCATCTAAAGAAGCCGCGGTCAAAGGTGTCCACATGGAAGTCAACCATAGAGTCTCATGTTGGCAGGACTCTGTTTCGTGTCACATGAAGATTCATACGGCCGTTTCTAAGTTGCGGAGGATAAATCGACATCTGTACATGGCTCCTTAGTCGAATTCAAGCATCCACTCCTCGTAGATTTACTTTCCAACACAGCCATGATCCTAGATCCGTGGACGTAGTGGTCTACGTGCTCTCCACCAGCATGAACTTTAGGAGACAGTTATATTTCTTTGTTATATATAATGCGTTTGCATACGCATATAGAGTTAGTCGATGTTAGTCGATGTTATCTTTCATTAGTCTGCTCGCGTGTGAGTCTGTGCACGCAATGTAAATAACATCACCTTTACGCAATAAGCCCTTTTTAATATAAAGACTGTTTTAGCTTAGGTCGTATTTGAAGATCGTTGCCAAGGCTGGTGTAGAGGGAGCTGCTGGAAACAAGGTTTTGTGCATTAGTGTATAGTTCTCATTTTGTTTCTTTCGCTATTTGTTATAATCCATTCCATACTCCATATGTTTATACATTTCATTTGCTTCATTACACGTTATATTCACATAATTTCATTTCATAAATATTTCATGTTTATGTTTAATCATTGATCATAGTGTTCTTGTTTCGAGGTTACAGGTAGGCGGCCATTTTCATAGCCTTTTGACTAATGACATGGAACTAACATTGTTCTGCTGCTAAATTGTTTTTCATAGTTTCTGTTTAATTTCAGTATTGCTTTGTTCATTTCAGTTTTGCTTATTTGCTTCAGTAGTTAAATTTAGATATATTAAGATGCTCATAACATCTTCAGTTGCCTCCGAAAGCCACAGCTGGACTGATGGCAAGGGATTGTATTATGAAATGTGTAGTTTAGTATTAGTTTCTTTTCTGCAAATTTAGATATATTAAGCTGCTCATAACATCTTCAGTTGCCTCCGAAAGCCACAGCTGGACTGATGGTGAGGGATTGCATTATGAAATGTGTAGTTTAGTATTAGTTTCTTTTCTGCAAATTTAGATATATTAAGCTACTCATAACATCTTCAGTTGCCTCCGAAAGCCACAGCTAGACTGATGGTGAGGGATTGTATTATGAGATGTGTAGTTTAGTATTAGTTTCTTTTCTGTAAATTTAGATATATTAAGTTCCTCATAACATCTTCAGTTGCCTCCGAAAGCCACAGCTGGACTGATGGTGAGGGATTGCATTATGAAATGTGTAGTTTAGTATTAGTTTCTTTTCTGCAAATTTAGATATATTAAACTCCTCATAACATCTTCAGTTGCCTCCAAAAGCCACAGCTGGACTGATGGTGAGGGATTGTATTATGAAATGTGTAGTTTGATATTAGTTTCCTTTCTGCAAATTTAGATATATTAAACTGCTCATAACATCTTCAGTTGCCTCCGAAAGCCACAGCTGGACTGATGGTGAGAGATTGTATTATGAAATGTGTAGTTTGATATTAGTTTCCTTTCTGCAAGTTAGATATCGATTACTCAAGGATTGTTTATGATTACTTAGAAAATCATAGCTGGACTAATGATGAAGGATCAGAAGATAAATTGATGTGATCTGATTTAGATTTATTTTGTTGCAATTTTGAATTTCCTTAAGCATAGTTTCTTTTGTGTTTAGTCAGCAGCAAGAATAGTTTGGTTTTCATGTTCAATAGTTCACTGTTTTGATTTATTAGACTAGCAGCACCTTTTTATTTCAGCAGCACATTTTCATTTCCTTTCAAGTCTTGTCATTGTAAATTTCAAATTTCTTTTTAAAGTTTCAAGTTGGTAAATCATTATAGGGGATATCATTTTCTTGAACAAACATAACCAAACTTGTTTTCATCTTAGAATTTCCATTTCACCTTAGAAAACCAAAAACGACAAAAAGTTAAGAAATAGGTTATCTTGGACATATAGTGCGCCGCACTTCATCAGCTTACGATTCCCGGATTGACAAATTAAATGCAGCAATTTAGGACACACTAAATTGACCAAACATTTTGGCGCCGTTGCCGGGGAAGTGTAACTAGGTAGCCAATTTCTTAAAAAAAAAAACATAAAATCACAAAAGAAGGGAAAACTTGATAACTTCTTGAAGTATGCTCTCCTCTTGCACCTAGTGTGATCTGGAGGATCAGAAAAGAGAGTTATTGGTTTAGTAATTTCTTAAGTATGCTCTCTTCTTGCACCTAGTGTGATCTGGAAGATCAGAAAGAGAATTATTAGCCCAACTTTAAAAAAAATAAAAAATAAAAAATGACATGCATAGAGCAAGAGATTCTAGGGGAAGGTTTATAGCTAAAGCCAAGAGTTCGATTTTCACAACTCCATCTTCTTCAAGGCATAGACCAGATTCACCACCATCTACCCCTAGCTTTAAGATTTTTGGAAGTCAAGGAACAGCTGAATTAGAGGATTCTCCTATACCACTTACTAAAACCCACTTAGAAAACAAAGAGACTTTCTCTCATCCTTCCTTGGTAGAAGATCTAGAGGACTATAAGGACTCTAAAGAAACTATCATGGCAAAGGAAGTAATAAATAGAGGTGGAGGTAGAAGAGGAGGAGATAATGAAGATAACAATGGTGAAGGAAATAACGGTAGAAATAGGGACAATTTGCTTGGATTTCCTATAGTTGATGAGGAAACTCATGCAACAATGAAAAATATCTCACCATCTGTTCTCCCTAACTTTTATGGATTGCGAAGTGAGGATCCTGAAACATTTCTGTTTGAGTTTGAAGTAGTGTGTCGAACTTATGATTATATGGAAGATTCTCAAAAACTCAAACTGTTTCCTTCAACATTGAAGGGATCTGCTTTGAAATGGTTCATGGGATTAGCCACTCAATCTATCAGGACTTGGAATGATATGAAACAAACATTTTTGGATATATACTTGGACTATTGTATGCCCACCAATCACAAGGATGAGGTATTCAAAATGATGCAAAAAGAAGATGAAAATTTGGAAGACCTAATTGAAAGATTTCAATACAACTGGAAAAGAGCAAAGATGAGCAACTTAGATAATGAAACCTTGAAAGCCCTCCTATTAAAAGCCATTAGAGATGAATGGATGATACATTTTAAACATTAGTGGAAAGGAGGATATTTCTCAACCCTACTGTGATATAAATGTAATGCAGGTGTCCATCTCTGGAAAATTTAAAACAGTAGCAGGCTAAGAGGATCTTCTTTATTAGGCTAACAAATCTTCATAACCTGACTGCATAGGGCAGAGATTGGTAATATGCTTGATGAGTTCAAAATTGATATCTTAGGGAGCCTTAGTGAACAACTAGACACCCTTAAAATCCAAAACAAGCAGAAAGCAGAAACAGATGCTTTAGCCATCTTTTGTCCGAAATTTAGGAAGAAACATGCTTTAAGGGAATGTCCCTTGGATGAAAAAGTTGTAGAAACATGTATGATTTGCTCAGAGAATCATGAGATCAAGGATTGTCCTTCAATTCCTGGACTCAAAGCTGTCTTTCAAGAAGACCCAAATTCAGTAGAATCTCTCTGTTTTGTCGCAAGGAGACCTTGGCAAGGACAACAAACTCAAGGGTTTAACAACCCTATGAATTTTCAAACCCCACCAAATTGGAATCCTTGGCAACAACCTTGGCCCCAACATCAAAATTCATATCATCCATGGGTACAAGGGATGCAAAATCCTTATGGGAGATTTGCTCAATTTTATCAATATCCTCCATCTTTTCAAAACCAACAAGCTCCACAATTTCCAAGCCAAAATCCACAACAACTTTCATTGCCATTTCCACAACATCAACCTTCTCAACAAAATACAAATCCTCAACTCATGCTCCCATACCAATAGAAGAAAAATCAACTTCCAGCTCAGCCATTGCCAAATCCTAACAATAAGAATCCTCAAACTACTTATATGGTAGAAGGACAACAATTTCCTACCTATATGATTATTCCTCTCAACGATGTACAACTCAGATCTGGTAGAGTCTTAGAAAAACCTTCTATAGATATTCAAGAGCAAGATACCTCTGAGGAGGACTCTCTTCAAGTCAATAAGGGTTCTGAGGAAGAATCTCTTCAAAATTCAAAAATTCAAAAAGAAAAAGAAAAGTTAACATCCACAACTCCTATAGTTGAGCAACCCGCATCTTCATCTACACCTCCTTTTCCTGAAAGACTGCAAATTGACAAGGGGGTGGAAAAACAAATCTTGTTGCCTAACTATGACTTTCTAGATGAATTGAAGAATGTTTGTATCAAGATTCCCTTGCTACAAGCCATTCGATAAATTCCTATTCTAGCAAAAACCATAAAGGAGTTGAGTTTCAAAATACCAGGAAGGAAACTAAAAGACACAAGAAGAATCCACCTGGTAGGAAAGATTGCAGATATTATGATGGGAAAAATTACCATGCAGAAGTATGTAGATCCAGGAAGTCCAATTGTCAAGACACATATAAATGGGATAGAAATTCCAAACACATTTATTGACTTAGGGGCTGCTATCAACATTATGAGTAGACAGACTATGGACCAGCTAAAACTTCCTAACCTTCTTTTTACACCTACTTTACTGCAACTTGCAGATCGATCAATTATTAAACCGGATGGTGTATTAGAAGATATTTCAGTCTCCTTAGATTCTTGGGAATATCCAGTAGATTTTATGATTTTGACTCCTAAGAGTAATCTAGGAGGGCACCCACTTATCTTAGGAAGACCTTGGCTAGCCACAGCTGATGCTTTTATTAGTTGTAGATCTGGGGATATGTACATTTCTAATGGTAATTCGACAAAGAAATTCAATTTGTATCCTCCAGCAAAAGAAATCACAGAAGTAGGAGACAATGAATGGGTCGATGATGAGGACATTATACAACCCGTCTTTACCATTTCTGAAATCAGTGAGGATAGTCAAATTCTGAACACATTAGAAAATTTTGAGATATCTTCAGAATATGACCCCACACAATTTCAATTGGAATTTGACATAGAATATTTATCATCAAGACAAATGTCTCTTTACTCTATGGAAGAGTTTGGTAGTTCTACTATTGAGATTTTTCCAGGAAAAACATTGAATATCAACAAACATTTGGAAAAGTCACAACAAGAAGAACTAACCAAAATCTTGCAAAAACATTCTACCGCATTTGCATGGGAGTATACTGACATGAAAGGTATTGATCCTAAGACTTGCATCCATCATATCTATATTGAGGAAAACAGTAGACCAATCAGACAACCTCAAAGAAGGATGAATCCAAATCTTAGGAGATAGTGAAAGAAGAGCTCCAAAAACTACTCAATGTAAACTTCATTTATCCAATTTCAGATAGCCGATGGGTTTCTCCTTTGGTTATAGTACCTAAAAAGAATGGTAAATGGAGGGTATGCATTGATTACAGGGAATTGAACAAAGCAACTTTGAATGATCACTTTCCTTTGCCTTTTATCGATCAGGTATTAGACACATTAGCAGGTAAAAAGTACTTTTCATTTTTGGATGGTTTTAGTGGCTATAATCAAATTTAGGTAGCACCTGAAGATCAAGATAAGACCACATTTACTTGTCCATGGGGAACTTTTTCCTACCAAGTGCTTCCTTTTGGGTTATGTAATGCACCTGCAACATTCCAAAGAGCAGTACTAGGAATTTTTTCTGATCTAATCCATGATTGTGTAGAGGTTTATATGGATGATTTTACAGTTTATGGTAATTCATTTGAAGAGGCATTAGAAAATTTGGAAAAAGTTCTTATAAGATATAAAGAAACAAACCTTTCATTAAGCAATGAAAAATGCTTTATGATGTTTACTGTAGGGATTGTTTTGGGGCATCATATTTCAGGAGATGGGATTAAGGTTGATAGATCAAAAGTTGAAGTCATCTCCAAGTTACCTATTCCAAATTGTCAAAGAGATGTTAGAAGTTTTCTAGGATTTACCGGTTACTATAGAAGATTTATAGAAAACTTCACTAAAATAGCATCTCCACTCTTCAAATTTCTTACAAAAGACTGTGAATTTAAATGGGATCCTGATTGTCAATTAGCTTTTGAAACTTTGAAAATAAGAATATCTGAAGCACCTATCTTGAGAGGACCAAATTGGAAACTCCCTTTTCATATTTCTACAGATGCTTCAGATACAGCTCTAGGAGCTGTGTTGGGTCAAAAAGATTTAATTCCTTATGCCATTTATTACACCAGTAAAAATTTGACTCCCACAGAGTTGAACTATACTGTGACTGAAAAAGAGTTTTTAGCCGTTGTTCATGCAATTAATAAGTTTAGACATTACATAACAGGCTATGAAACTTTTATTCATACTGACCATTCTGCAATTAGATATTTAACGAACAAACCTGTTACTAATGGCAGAGTGACAAGATGGCTTTTACTTTTGCAAGAATTCAATATTACTATGTTGGATAGACCAGGAAAACAAAATACAGTAGCTGATTTCTTGTCTAGGATTCAGAATACTAAAGAGGATTCTCCTGTAGAGGATAAGTTTCCTGATGAATACTTGTTTGCAGTAACTATTAAAACTCCTTGGTATGCAGATATTGCTAACTATTTGGTTACAGGGAAACTACCTTCACATTTATTTCCAAGTGAAAAACCAAAAATTATTCAGGAGAGTTCAAAATATTCATGGATTTCTAACGAATTGTTTAAAACAGGGCCAGATCTTGTGATCAGAAGATGTGTCAGGGAAGATGAAATGCCTGATATTCTTAAGGCATGTCATGATGAACCATGCGGCGGACACTTTGCAGACAAAAGGATAGCTTATAAAATCCTTTCTTTTGGATATTATTGGCCTTCCCTCTTCAAATATGCAAAACAATATGTCAAAAGGTGTGACAGCTGCCAAAGAGTAGGGAAACCTACCCTTTCAAATGAAATGCCACTGCAAACACAGGTACTCATTGAACCCTTTGAAAAGTGGGCTCTAGATTTCATTGGACCTATTAATCCACCATCCAAGCAAAAGAAGTATATATTGGTTTGTACTGATTATGTTACTAAATGGGTAGAAGCCAAAGCATTAGTATCTTCTACTGAAAATTCAGTTGTTCATTTTCTTTATGAGAATATTTTTACTCGCTTTGGTGTTCTAAGAGAAATTGTGACAGATCAGGGGAGCCAATTCACATCCAATTTGGTGGAGAAGTTGATGGAAGAATACAAAATCAAGCACAGAAGATCTACTCCTTACCATCCACAAGCAAATGGTCAAGTGGAGTCCACACACAAAGTTCTTGAAAGTATCATCACCAAAACTGTTCATCTACATAGAAGAGATTGGGCAGAAAGGCTTCCAGAAGCCTTGTGGGCCTACAGAACTACATGGAGGAATACAACAAGACATTCTCCCTATGAACTTGTTTATGGGAAAGAAGTCTTGCTCCCCATTGAGTTCCAAGTCAAGACCTTCAAGATAGCAGTTCAGTTGGGGATGGACTTATCAGAAGCCCAAAAGCATAGAATGGAGCAGTTGAATGAGCTAGATGAGATCAGACAAGAAGCAATTCTAAGAACTGATCTAGTTCAATATCAAAGAGCTAAATGGCATGAAAAGTATATCAAAGAGAAGAAGTTTCAAGAAGGAGATTGGGCATTGTTATTTGATTCCAAGTTTAAAGATTTTCAAGGAAAATTTCAGACTCATTGGCTTGGGCCATATGAAATTGACAAGATCTTTAGCAATGGAGCGGTAAGAATCAAGACCATTGATGAGTTTCAAACTCCTCTTATTGTGAATGGACATAGATTGAAAATTTATCATAAGCCACTCTCAAAAGAGGATTTTGTCAAATTGTTTCAAGAAAGTTCTGCAATCAGGCTGGTACAGAAGAATTCTTCTTCTCCACCAGCCTAGCTTTTGTTCTTTTCAGTTAAAAATAAAATAAAATGGTATAAGCCTGAAAACCAATCATTGATTGGCAGTCTTATACAGAAAATATAGGGTGAAAATCAAGAACACCTGACACTCTATATTTTCCAAAAAAAAATCTCTCTCTTTCATTTCACAAGTTTTGTCACCACCTACTCCATTTCATTCCACTTCATTCCATTTCATTTCATTTCATTCCATTCCATTCCACTTCATTTTATCCATTTCATTCCATTCCATCAATAAAAATCTTTTTCATGACCATTTCCATCTGGTCATTTGTCATCTGTTCATTTCCATTCATCCAAGTAATAGTTGTGTCAGTTTCTGCAGCTGACATCTGTTTCCGCAGCTGACTCCATTTTCCGCAGCCAGAAGCAGATTCCGCAGCTACTACTCTGTTTTCAAAGAGAATGTACAGTCAGACATTATTTCCACAATTATGAAATAAAATGCAGGTGAGAGGATCAAAAATGAAGACATGGAGCATTCAAGACACCAATGGAGATCAATTAGTTGAAGGCCAAGGGAAAAGGAAATGATTCCAAAGGTATGAATAAAATTTATTTCAAATAGCATTGAAAAACACATTTTTATATAGTTCTGAACCATGAGCTCTATCCATTACGTGCAATGATTATATTGACAATTCCGTAACCTTTCACGATCTCCATATTATCCTCTCGCATTCATTCACAAACGGTTCCATCATTAAATTCCCGATTTTCACTCATGTTCCAATATTCCACCGGCGACAATGAGAGGTATTTGATTTGACCACGGACTCTTACAGCCGCATAAATCCATAACCGTTGTTAAAACGTGCTCATATTTATTGTGCAGCCACCAAAATTCAAAACGCTGCCGAATGTGTTATACTTTGTTAATCTCTCTGTCGTGTCTCTGCCGTGTTTATGAAACCCCACTCTGTTCTGTCTCACTCCATTTCGTTCATTGTGCTCATTCTCACTCTCGGATATCTACCCACAGTCTCACTCCATTCCGTTTATGGTGCTCATTCCCATTTTATGATACATTCCCACAGTCATTGTGCTTGTTCCTGTGCATTCAACCGTTCTATTTCCATTTGAACCCTCACGCAGGCAAATTTGTGAAGAGCAGAAAAGAGAAATGGGTAAATTTCTAAGAGCAGAGCCGGAAGGACCTAAGTTTATAGAGGGATATCCACAAGTAAAGGAGATATTGAAGAAAGCAAATTGGCTGCGGTTTATCCAGAAATTCAGAGGTTATCATAAAGAAGTGACGAAGGCATTCGCAAGGTCGTTTAATGGCTTGGAAGCAGAGATTGGAGACCTTAAGTTTGCGGTCAATGAAGCATCTATAGCAACAGCCACGGAACTTCTTCAGGAGGGTGAGCGTTGGTTTAAGAATAAAAGCATCAGTGATGAAGCATGTAGAACAATCTTACGAAACCAAGGTATGGACATAACTATTTTTAAAAGAGGAATTCCTGTGCATGCATTGAAAGAGGAATGGGCTACTTTACTGCTAGTTGTTCAGAAATTCATTACATGTGAAGGCCATTTTGGGTCCATGTATATGTACCATACCAGGTTATTGATGAATTTTCTAGATAATCAAACTCTCAATCTCCCATATTTTCTATTCAATAGTTTGAAGAAAATGTCCGTGACTGTTCAGAAACATTTGGAAGATGTAGAACCCCATCTATATCACCACGACCTTGTAAAAATTCTGATTGAAAAAGAGTTAAAGGAAAAGAAAGACACATGGGAACAATTTCTAGTTAGAAATTTCTTTGAGGAACCTCAGGAAATTCTTGAAGGTAGTTCAACAAGAAGGAGTAGAAGAAAAAGAATAAATGTTGAAACCCAAATTACTCCTACTCAGGGAATTCCTGAAGGTAGCACAGCAAGAAGAAGTAGGAGAAAAAGAATAATTGATGAAATCCAAAATACTCCTACTACTGCAATTGAAAGAACTGATAGGGAAGAAAGACTGTCAAATAGGAAGAAGAAAGAAATCAAGGGTTAGAAGCCAATAACACCAAAAGAGAGAAAAATTATTGAGGCTGTACATAAAACTCCTTCTTCTGAAGAAGAAGATCATCAAGTGTTATCTGAAAGATTAGTTTATCTTCAAAAACAGTCATCTATACCCAAGAAGACAGAGAAAGGAAAAAAAAAACAAAAGGATAGTGTACCACAGCGTGTGAGAAGAAGCAGCAGACTTAAGGGGAAATTGAGGAAAACACAAATTAAGGGTCCTCATTTCATTGATTTGGGTGAGGAGACATCTGAACAGTCCCTAGCTGACCATAGTCCATCTCAGTCAGTTAGTGAACCTGGTTCATTTCATTCCCAATCAAACATTGAACATACTCCATCCTATTCTCAGCAAGATATTGATGTAAGCCCTCCTCAGCCAGATTTTGAAAATAACTCTCCTTCACGGCATTTTGGGGACAGCCCAATAAAAATGACACCTGAAATAGACCCCAAGCAGCAGGAAGTATATGACTATATAGAATATTTGGAAAAGGCAGCTACAGGTCCAAGTACTTCGTCCATTCAGCCTCATACATTGCAGGATGATTTAGTCCAATCACTAAAACAGGAAATTTTTGAGCTAGAGCTTTTAAATAGGCACATCAAAAATGAAAATGAGACATTGAAAGAACAAGGCAAATTGGACAAAATCATCCATGATAATACCATGCTACATTTGGGAATATGGCAGAAGAAGAATAAGAAATTGAAAAGGAAATGCCAGAAGTTGAGCAGAGCACTCGTTAATATAAAATTTAGGTGCTTAATGAAGAAACCCAGAATGTTGGAAGTACCAAGGAAGAAGAGGAGAGGATTGGATGTGCTGGCTGAAGTGTCAAGGCACATGAACTGAAGAAAGATTATCAAAATTTTGGTTGCATGAGGACATGCAACACCTTCGCAGTGGGGGTATGTTGAGTCTCAAATCTGCATCTTTTCCATACACTTTTCTATACCTTTTTCACTCACATGAACCTCCCAAGTTGTCAATATCATGTGAAAAAGAGCATCTAACATGGTTTTTAATTATATTTTTGTGTTTGCTATTTGATTTAGATTTTGTTCATTCAGCTGCGGAATCTTGCCACTTTCCGCAGCTGCTGCAACTTTCCGCAGCTATTTTTTGAAACTCTATGCTACAGGTGTCTACAAGGGAAACGAGCCACATGGGCAGGTCAGGAATGACGTGGACATGGTTCGTGTCCTATTGGTTCAAGCAAACTCATCCAAAGAAGCCGTGGTCAAAGGCGTCCACATGGAAGTCAACCATGGAGTTTCATGTCGGCCGGACTCTGTTTCGTGTCACATGAAGATTCATACGGCTGTTTCTAAGCCTGCGGAGGATAAATCGACATCTGTACAGGGCTCCAGAGTCGAATTCAAGCATCCACCTCTCGTAGATTTACTTTCCAACACGACCATGATCCTAGATCCGTGGACGTAGTGGTCTACGTGCTCTCCACCAGCATGAACTTTAGGAGACAGTTATATTTCTTTTGTTATATATAATGCGTTTGCATACGCATATAGAGTTAGTCGATGTTAGTCTCTATTATCTTTTATTAGTCTGCTCTGTAATGTGATTACGCTGCACTTGTGCCGTAACATC
The DNA here is from genome assembly GCA_034641835.2 of Pinus albicaulis. Classification (NCBI taxonomy): domain Eukaryota; kingdom Viridiplantae; phylum Streptophyta; class Pinopsida; order Pinales; family Pinaceae; genus Pinus; species Pinus albicaulis. Next base: position 898,711,278 of record CM076579.1, read on the forward strand.
ACCTTTCTGTAATGACTGCTTTTTAATATAAGAAGACTCTGTTTTTAACCAAAATTCGTATTTGAAGATCATTGCCAAGGCTGGTGTAGAGGGCCCCTGCTCAGCTAAGGTTTTGTGCATTAGTGTATAGTTCTCATTTTGTTTCTTTAAATCTCATTGTGCCATAATCCATTCATATGTTTATACATTTCATTTGCTTCATTTCTATTTATAAACTTCCATAATTTCCATTTCACTTCTGTCTTTCATGTTTTATGTTGTTAATCACTGATCAGTGTTCTTGTTTCAGGTTATAGGTAGGCAGCCCGGGCATTTTCATAGCCTTTTGACTAATGACATGGAACTAACATTTTTCTGCTGCTAAATTGTTTTTCATAGTTTCTGTTTAATTTCAGTATTGCTTTGTTCATTTCAGTTTTGCTTATTTGCTTCAGTAGTTAAATTTAGATATATTAAGCTGCTCATAGCATCTTCAGTTGCCTCCGAAAGCCACAGCTGGACTGATGGTGAGGGATTGTATTATGAAATGTGTAGTTTAGTATTAGTTTCTTTTTTGCAAATTTAGATATATTAAGCTGCTCATAGCATCTTCAGTTGCCTCCGAAAGCCACAGCTGGACTGATGGTGAGGGATTGTATTATGAAATGTGTAGTTTAGTATTAGTTTCTTTTCTGCAAATTTAGATATAATAAGCTGCTCATAGCATCTTCAGTTGCCTCCGAAAGCCACAGCTGGACTGATGGTGAGGGATTGTATTATGAAATGTGTAGTTTAGTAGTAGTTTCTTTTCTGCAAATTTAGATATATTAAGCTGCTCATAGCATCTTCAGTTGCCTCCGAAAGCCACAGCTGGACTGATGGTGAGGGATTGTATTATGAAATGTGTAGTTTAGTATTAGTTTTTTTCTGCAAATTTAGATATATTAAGCTGCTCATAACATCTTCAGTTGCCTCCGAAAGCCACAACTGGACTGATGGTGAGGGATTGTATTATGAAATGTGTAGTTTATTATTAGTTTCCTTTCTGTAAAATTAGATATATTAAATTGTGCATGACATCTTCAGTTGCCTCCGAAAGCCACAGCTGGACTGATGGTGAGGGATTGAATCATGAATGTATGGTTTGATATTAGTTTACTTTCTGCAAGTTAGATATCAGTTACTCAAGTTGTTTATGATTACTTCCGAAAATCATAGTTGGACTAATGATGAAGGATCAGAAGATAAATTGATGTAATCTGATTTAGATTTATTTTGTTGCAATTTTGAATTTCCTTAAACATAGTTTCTTTTGTGTTTAGTCAGCAGCAAGAATAGTTTGGTTTTCATGCTCAATAGTTCACTGTTTTGATTTATTAGACTAGCAGCACCTTTTCATTTCAGCAGCACATTTTCATTTCCTTTCAAGTCTTGTCATTGTAAATTTCAAATTTCTTTTTAAAGTTTCAAGTTGGTAAATCATTATAGGGGATATCATTTCCTTGAAAAAACATAACCAAACCTTTTTTCATCTTAGAATTTCCATTTAACCTTAGAAAACCAAAAATGACAAAAAATTAAGAAATAGGTTATCTTGCACATATAGTGCGCCGCACTTCATCAGCTTACGATTCCCGGATTGACAAATTAAATGCAGCAATTTAGGACACACTAAATTTACCAAACACCACTAACCCCTAAAATTCATATAGACATAAGGGAAATTGCAGAACGATCGCCACCAGAAATGGTCCATGTTATCACTCCACCAAATTCCTAAGGTTGAGGAAGGAATCCCAATAGAGGTAACCACAAACCAAGATTTTGACTTGATAGCTAGCCCTATCAAGCTAGAGAGGGCTCTCTCAAAAAGGGTCACAGTTGGAGGGATGGAGAAATTAGGGTTTTACACTAGATAATGAGTGCAAGGGTTTTTTTTATTTGTTTTTGGTTGGGTAAATCAGCAGATAATGACATTAGGTCAAGGAGAGCTAGGTCAAGGCTATAGAGTTAGGGTTGCAAGGGTGAATGGGGAAAGGTAGGTATAATTCCAATCAATTGAAGGAAATGGTTATGGAATGGTTTAGAAAATGTAAGGAGGCTGAGGGAAGCATAAGAGATGTATTTCTCTCGGACAGAAGATTTGAAAAAAAATATGATCAGTTACCCAAAACACAGCATGGCTAGTATGTATTTTGAATTTCACACTTATAAAAGATCATAATCATAGACATGAAAAGGAAATGAACAATAAATTCACACATATTTCACTGAAGAATAAACAATGAAAGACATTCAATACCATATTTATCCCATAAATGTAGCTGCAACTCCTCTTGTATTAATGGCCAAAACTAAGTACAAAGTCTCCTTGATCAACTAAGAAAAATAAAACTGATTCCAACTCCCAAAATTTGAAAATGAGTCAAAATGACATTATACAAGCCTCAAAAAACCCTTCCCAACCTCAGGGGTTGAATCCCTAAGAGGCGAAGCTGATCCACCAAAGTCTGAACTGAAACCTAGAATGTAGGGTGGTCAAAGTGAAGCAACCCTAACTTTTTGCAAACTGATTCATTACACCTCATCATGAGTTTTAACCTGTTATCACTCCTACAATTCTTATGGATATTAGTATTTTTTTTTTAAAATAATATTAAAGGTAACCAAAAACCTAATTTTAAGCTTAGGATATAGCCTTGCTAATGCTCTAGAGAGGGTTCTCTCTTGATGATTTAACTTTGTTGTTTTTAGTTGATTTTAGGCTAGTTATGTAAGATTGATTTGGTTTTGATTTTAGTTTGGTTTGGCGGTGGAATCACTGATTACAATGGATATATGTAGGTATGTTTTCCATTGGGCTAATGGAGTCAATGTATCAAGCAACAGAGCAGAATCAAGTTCTAAAGGAAGTGTTCATAGGGCAAGATAGTTGAGCTGATTCAGATCTTTAGGCTCGATGATGAAATGGTTTCAATCAGGATAAGAGAGAAATTAAGGATTCTCAGATCTGGATAATGAGGAAAATGACAGAGGTCAATTGAAAATAGGGAGAAATGAAGAATTCCCTAATCTGGATATCAGTAGAAAACATGAAAATGAAATAACAGTTCAAGACAGAGTGTTTTTAAACAAGTTCTGAAATAAAATTCCTGTTATACATTTCGATTTAGAAAACATGCAAGTATGTGAAAAACTTCATAAAATAATAAAGAAAAATTGAAATTACTTCATTGAAGTGGCCCAGCACATGAATCCTGTAATATAATTCCTTTATTGCTCAATCCAATCTGCTAACTTGAAAATTGTATAATCACCCTCAGGTTTTAGATCAATACAACTATAGAAATGTTTAGCAATCCACAATCCACACACGATACTTCGAATTGTGAAGTATTTATACAAAAATTATTAAAAAATATCCTACAACTGACTTAGGAATTATTAAAGGAATACAAAATATCTTCATTCAAGAAGATAGAGACAACTATCTAACTAATGCAGACTGTCCCTTTTTATTTGGAATTGGTGTTTTCTTGTTTATATTTTTGCTGCTTTCTCTCTGACTATTGCTCAATGTTGGTTGTATTCTTTATGCTGTTGAGTGTTCTTTACTCTGGCTGCTTTTAAATCTACTTTGTCATCTGTGTTTTGAATTTAAACTCTAACTTTCATCCGATACACTTTAAACTATGTCTTTAAACTCTACGAATTATCTTTATCTGCATGCTCTATTACTTTTTTACCTTTCACTATTATTTTTTAACCTTGATCTATTTACTGTTGTTTTTCACTTTAAACTGCCTGCTCTATCTTCACTTTCATCCTGAACTGCTTTTTTTCACTGCACTGCTCTTTTACCTGTGACTTTTTTACTTTCACAGTAAATAATTCAACTTCTCCCAAGCCTCTGCATCTGGTAATTTGATCTTTACCATTCTTCTAAATATCTCATCAGCCTCTATATATTTTTCAAATGTAGGATTTTTTATGAATAGATTTTTTACCTTATGTTGGAGGTAAAAGAGGTTTTCAAAACTCTAATAGAGTACTTTTCCTGTTGGAATTATTTTCATGGAGGAATTATTGATTTGTTCCTTTTCCACTTCTCTGATTTTCTTATCATAATCCCCATGTTTCATCAACCTGTCATTAATAACCAAAGGATTTGGAAGGCCTTTCTACCTCAGAATATCAAATTTCACCATGAATCTAGTTATGGCAAGGTCCATGTTATAACATTTGTCTTCAAGTTGTACCATTAAGTTCCTTTTAGAAATAACCTTCCTAACTTGTAGGACTATTTCAGTTTTGTCACTAATTCCAATTTCTTCTAATTCTTGTTTATTCTTGGAATTAATAAACTTAATGATTTCATTGGCCTCTTCTAGCTTTTTACCAAGTTCTTCCTTTACTTTCTAAATGGCTTCATTCGTTTCTTTTATCAGATCCTTCTGGTCAGAAATAACTTGAATGGATGGCCAAATATCATTGATAGAGTCAATGATATTAGCCCATAGTTGCTACTTTTCCTGGTTAAGTGGTTCTTTCAATGTCAACTCTTTTTCTAACTTCTATACTTTCTCATTCAATCTGTTTGACTTCTCTACTTCATTCCTGTGCATGATTTGTACTAGTTTCTTCTCATCCTATAGAATTTTTAACTATTATTTAAGTATATTTATTTCATTAGTATGTATGGACATTTATTGCATTTCTTTCACTAGTTTACCCGCTTCATCACTAGGTTGTGTTGCTGTTGTAGATGATTTTGTTGTTGAAGTAGTTGCAGATGTATTTGGAAGTATTGTAGATATTGGAACTAACGTGGCCAATGAATCTGCTAAAGTAGAAGGAACTTTTGTAGTGACTGTAGGAATAGTAGTGACGAGGATTGCTTCCAAGCTGGCCTTTTTCTCCTACACTAACTTATCCATCTCATTTTCCATTGATTTCAATTGGGTAGTTAACTGAAGAATGAGGTTCATCATATCATCCTTTTGGCTTTCATCCTATAATAATTCTTTGGCCTGTGGATGTTCAATAGGAGTTAATTTTAGTTGTTTCTTCAATGCAGCAATGTATGCATTCTTTTTATTTATGAGTTCTTTTGTAACTTTAATGTTTTTAAGATCATATCCTACCTATATGACCAATTCTTCTAATGATTTTATTCTGTTGTATTTGGCTTGTGAGGAAGGCTTTTCTGACTTTAACTATCCTCTGATGTTTTCTAGAGTATTTTGCAGCTTTTGAACACTCATGGCTTTATTGTTCATGGTAGAATACAACATTTCACCAGCTTGCTTATGAAATTCTATTTGGTCTATAGGATGAAGATATTTGGCTTGAACTTCATATGATGTCTTCTTATAATCTGCTGATGACTTAGGATGTTTCATTATGGGTTGCAAGAAATTCATTTGCATCTTCCTGGTCTTGTAATCAAATGTTCAAAGCAACCTACTTTGGTCACTAGGTGCCTGCTTCCAATATTGGGCATAAGTATATGATTTTAATGCCTCATTCCTGAGTTTGATCTCCTTGTACTTTTGCATGATATCTTGTTCTTTTTCTGATAGTTTACTTGGTGAAGACACTTAAACACTATGCTTCTTTTGAATAATTTGAGTGTTAGATGTTGAAGGCTAGTGAGTTTCCTTTGAAACTGCTGGAGGTACATTGTCTTTTACCAATGTATATGTATCAATGATCTCAATAGTTTCAAATTGTTCATTTACAATATTTAATTTGGGCTTCTTCCTACACATCAATTTCAATTTTGTTTCAGTGGTGGTTTGAGATGCGTATGATCCTTCTTCTCTTGGCCTTTTAGAGTTTCTATCTTGTGGGGATGGAATATGCAAGATGGAACTAGTATCACCTTGCTTATTTACCTCTTTTAAAGTGTTATCCAACCATTCAAATTGATTGGAGTACTTCTCAATGTATGGCTTGGACTCATGGAAAAAATGAGTTAGCTTAAATTTTATCCTTAGTTTGTTGATAACTCATAAAGAATCATAATTCCATTTGAAAATTTCATTGAACTTAAATTTATGTAAATACTTTTCTGCCTATTGACCAACAGTCCTATTATTGCATATGAATTGACCAATCTGTTTTTTATCTTAAACTGTGTTTTCTTTTTGGCTGACAAGAAATTTACGTCATCAGTGTTAAGGATATTCCTGATATACTCAAGTGAAAATAAACTCATTGGGAGGTATTTTGGTAGTTTATATGGGGTTAGCTGACAACCATAAACTCTAATATCTGTGTGGTTCTGATAAAGATACCAATCTCCTGTCTTACTGTGTTCTGATAATTGCAAGACTTTTTTCATCTCATCACTGACTCTTGGTTGAATGTTGTTTTTTGGCATGTTGACAACTGGATAGAAGAATGCGTCAATGAAGTATTTGTATGTGAACTCTGTGGAATATTTCCTAATTAATGAAGTCCAAAATATCACTAACTAAATATTACCTTCAACATCCAGTTTTTGAAGATTGGTTGCAAATATTTCAGATTGAAAGTATAAGAACATAGGGAACAAAACAAATGAATACTTTAACACACCCTCCTCTAGTAATTTAACAAGTTGTTCATGAATTGTATCAGAGAGGTACTGGGAAAAATTGAATGTAGAAGCAGGAGGCTGACCAAGGGAGAAAATAGACAAAAAACCTAGAACTGAAGCATCAACATGCTCATCAGTGAAATAACCCAAAATACAAGACAACTTTGTGATGATATGCCTGGTTCTCTCAGAGAATATAACAGTTGGATAAAGAGGATTAGTCTTTGGAGTTTCTACTAATGAGGGGATAAATGTTTGAAATTTCTGTAACCTCTTGGGGAAGTCTATTTTTAAATACAACTCAGCGAGGATCTCAATAGACAGTGGGGCTTCATTAGGCCTAGATTGAATTTGGAGCATCTATTTTGTTGATTCATCTGTGATAGTGAATAAAATCTCCTTACAAGGGGTTATAAGGGCTCTTCGATCAGGAAAATAATTGGTTTGATAGAGTCTGATGACCTTTGGGCATTGGAAGGTCTGTGGCATAATATACTTTGGAAAATTTTACTCCCAAAGGTAAACATCATCAGCTTGGTCAATTGACTTATCATGGCTCCAATAGTGGAGCTGAGGCTGAACTTAGTGACAAGGTCACTAATTTTGAAGTCTCTGTATACAAAGGGGGTATGTTCTACATCAATAATAGGGGGTTGCAGGGGATTGACTATTACAATACCTTGGGAATCCATGGATTTATTTATTTTATTCAATTAATTACTCTTCTATGATCAAGAAATAAGATCAGGCCCTTAAAAATACTGTGAAAATATTATTACAGTCTGTAGAAAGGGTTTTAAAGGAAACAATGGCTTACTATGGTTTGCAAAGCTTCAATTGATTAAAGGATTAATTTCTTTGCTTAAGAACATGCCTTGGCACTTAGAAATACCTCGAAGGGGTAGCTTCTATTTGCAGAGTAGTTCCTGGAGGTAGCGGAGGCTTTCTAAGGCTTCAACGGTCTTTATGTTGCTTCAAATTGGTCTGCACTATCTTTAGCAACAAAGAGTGTTGAATTATGGTGTGAAATAGCTAAATAACATGTTGGTAGAGTAATATTTTTCTTTGGAATAGGTAGGCAGTAGCTATTTTCCACAAACCTTTAAACAAAATAATGGTGAAAAAGGCTTGAAGGGCGGTCTTATTGCTTTTTAACCAATAAGTGATTAAAATTTAATGCGCGGGGTCAAATTCAAATGAGGGGTAGTATTCATCGTACAAGCAGAAACAACTCGGTGATTTCACATCGTGAAAATTAGGTGGGCGGTATTATTTTGTGGGATGCGATAGAATGAAGGGTTGCCATGTAGCATGGAGCGGGGCTGCGAAAACAGCTTATTTCGCAAGCTCTTGGTGGTGTAAAATATTTCTCAATCGAGAATGAAAGAGGCTATTGGCCATTGGATTTGATCGATCAAGATCTGCAGATAGGAAAATGGGAGGGATTTGTCGGAGATTTGATAGGCGGTGGGGCCCCGGATAATGTTATGCGATGGGATATGTAAAGGGTTTAATATGTAATGAGTTTAGAAATATACAATAAGCGGGGTTTTATAGCATGGTATGTATGTGGGGTCGAGAACTAAATATAAAAGGGAGTTAATAAAATACAGTATAAATGTATATATAAGGTTTTTAATATAATAATGTGGGTTAATAAGTAGAGTTGGGTTAAAATGTTAGCGGGAGTTAATATATAATGGTTAACAAAGTATGGGAATGGGTTTAACCATATATATTAAACTAGGTTAAATGAAATATGATGCAGGACTGTATATGTCCGGGATATAAAATACACCAAGGATGGATTAAAATAAGATCGGGGTGAGATTTAGCAGTGGGGCCCGACTTTATTTAAAATATTTAAAATTTAAGATAAGTGTATTTTAGGGAGTATTTTGAAAAACAGGAAATTAGTAAAGGGATTTTTACTTTTCCAAATGAAAATATGCATTTTAATCTAGGGAAAAGGGGTTTAGTAAGGGAAAAAGAGTGAAGTAAGGGGAAAGGGTATTTTTACAAGGGAAACGAGTTTAGAAAGAATTTAGTAATATGAAATGATCAATTTCTGCTATTCATACTTTATGAAAACTGCTTCTACCTACCCATCATTTACCCTAACATTTTTTCTTCATTTATTTGGGTGAATTTGAGCTTGCAGACCCTTTAATTTTTATTTGATAAGAAAACTATATAATTCTAACCTTATGAATTCCAATGGCTTAGATTAAACTGTTGAGCTCATTTATTATTCTCTACCTAACTATTGATCTGCCAAGATTAAATAGTTTGGCTAGATCTTTATTCTCTAACTATCAACATGGAATTTAAAATGTGAATGAGTGAAGATTAAGTTGTTTGACCATCATGGATTGTGACACTTTTGACAAGCTATATACAATCTTATTTTGAAAATTAAAGTAAAAAGTAGTGACATTTGAATTGGTATCACTTTCAGGATCTATTTTTATCTCTTTTTGGTGGGGTTCATATTTTATATTCTTTTCTAATATTTTTCTCTTAGTCCTTTGATTTTTCTTTTAGGACTTACCCTCTTTACATTTTTTAATATGGGAAAACAATTTTTAGAAATAAAAGTATGTACAATATTACAAGACTAATCATAGTCAATTCAAAATTATGAATCCTATAATTATAGGACCCTAACAGTGGCTCCGCATAGGGATGGCATTTCCTGGTGAAATGTTAAGAACTTTAACATCAGTAGCCTTTGAACTTTGACTTTTATTGCCTTGAAACTATTTTCTGAGCTCTGATTTATTCATACATATGATATTTTTTCTTTCAAAGCTTGGGGCCTTCTCTTCGGGCTTCAACTTTGCAAGAAAAAAATCCAATCCAGTCTATGCTTTGCAATGTTATGTACAATTGTATCTTAAGAAACAATCCCTTGGCTGTGGTAAGGAATCAGTGCTCAAGATATATATATATATATATATATGACACAAAAATATTATATCATATGGCTTTTCTTAATCACCTTCAGAAGTTAATTATTAAAACCCTCAAGAATATGATGTAATAAATGCTTCACAATGCCATTATATGCTGATATTAATTGGAGTGACAGGAAGAACATGAAGGAAGCTCAAATTTATATGCTGGTAAACAAAATCACTTTAAACTTTAGAAGAATTTTATGTGAGTGGAATATTTAAAATTAAGGAGCGCCCATTAAGGATATTAGCTCTTATTCACATATGTAAAAAGAGACCCACAGCTACATTACTTCATTTTATTTATAGAAGGAAAAAGAAAGAATGGAAACTAGAAAACATATTACCAACAACAGATGCAAGAATCTTGATCTTTCATTAATTAATCATCAGAAATTGAGTACAAAATTTTCAGTAGTCCAAAGGTCCAAAACTTGAAACCTTTTCCTTTCTTCTATTTCTCTTAAAATCCAATGTAAAGAATTTTGTAACTGTTGAAACTACTCTTAACTTCTCAAACTACTTGAAACTGCTTAAACTACCTATTAGATATCATCAAAATGTCTCATTACAGTTGAAATTTCTTAATAAAGATAAAATAAAACTAAAATTCTAATCTATTTGTTGAATATGAATATGCTCTGCTGCTGTTTTATTTCCCTGATTATTTGACTTGTCCTTTTTAGAAGATGAGGAATCATTAGGTAGAACAACCATCCAAGCTCTGCATTTCCTCCACACTTCAATTTTTGTCTTAGGTGAGTTGATCAACTTGTGGTACTCCAACCTAAAGGTAGTGATCTTGTTGAATTTTGGTTGCTCTGTAAATAAAGTATTCACCATCCATAATAGCTTAAAATGTCTCTGAAGAAAATTAATAATTGTTGTTCCTTTCAAGATCTAAGTATTCTCGTGAGTATTATCCACCTTACTTTTTGCCAATACCAATAATGGTTCATAGGAATACCATGATAAAAGAATTCCTTTAAGGTCCTAGCATGATTACAATCATGCCCTGGCTTTTTCGTCATATATATTGTCAAATTTGTTCATTGCTTCCTTAATCTCCATCAACTTCTTCTCAATGGTCTTCCAGCAAGTATTTTTAAGAATCAACTTGTTAATCTCTACAACATACAGGATCCTATATTTAATATCATTTTCTTCTAGCTTCTGATTAGTCTTTGAATCAATGAAATCAATAAACTTCTTTGCCCATATGGCTCTGTTAATAGTCTTCTGCTTATCTTCCATAACTTTCTCCTGAAAATCTCTGACAATGCTTTTCTCTTCTGATACAATAGTCAAAGATCGGAGGCTTCTTTCATCTCTCCAATGATTTCATTCCATATGATATCTTTAGCTTGTATCAAAGATATGTTTCCCTTCAATTTCTCCTTCAGGTTCTTGATTTCAGCATTAGCTATTTGACAATCTGTCCTGTATTTATCAATTTCTCCATCTTTGGCCTGCATTATTTTTGTTACTGTCTCCAGATAATTTTGTGCCTTTTTGTGATCTTTCTCTTCCATTTTTAGTTCAATGTTTAATTGAGATAGTTTTGTTGTTGGATCATCATTTACAGATGGAAAAATGATGGTACAAGAAAGGGAATCAATCTGGTTTTGTAGTGTCAACACAGTTTTCTTCAACTTAGAAATTTCTTCTTCTTTCTGTAAGAGTTGCTGAAGAAGGCTTTATTTTTCACTTTCCACTTCTGCTACCTCTGCTGCCATCGAATGATCCCCTGTAGGTAACTTCAAATTTTTCTTCAATACAGAAATATCTGATTCTACACTTTGTAGTAATTTCTGCATAGTAGACGTGTCATTTAGATCTACTCCAATCTTCACAATTATCTTATTGAGTTCTTAATTTTGGTTTGTTAAAGCCTTGGAGTTGGCTTTCTCCAATTGCAATTGCTTGATCACCTTCCCTAGCATGTTCTCTACCTTAAGAGCCATTGCATTAGTTTTGGTCAAATCATTCACTATTAATTGACCTATTTTCATGTGTAAATTTACTTTATCAAGAAACGGAATCGTTCTCACATCAACAGTTAAATATATAGTATTAAAATTACTTGATGACCCTATAGTCATAAAAGAAGGGTGAAAGAGAGAAATATTAAACTGATACTTTTCTAGATCCATGGCATTCAACAAACTTGTCTGGTCTGGAGCCACTTGATATTCGACCCGTGCCTCCATGCTAGCCTTCATATTTTGATTTCTTTTAGCAATTTGAGAAAATACTTGTTTAATGAAAATTATTTTCTCCTGAGCATCTCCATGTCTTCTTGGTGAGGCTGGAACATTCTTTTCATCTCCCATTTGAAGCAGAAAACCAGGTTGAGCACCTTCTATGTCTTCATTGAATTTTGTTCTCTTTTCATCTCTCTTCTCCTCATCTTCAAAATCTATCACTGCATATTTACTCCTCTTGCTTGATTTCTCAGATATGATAGGAGTCTGTATATTAGAATCAATAGAACCTGCAAAACCCTTATTGGCTAGCTTCTATATGTCAGGTCTACTTTCACAAACAAATACGGAGTAACCATTTTCAGTTCTCATGTTTGAAATTACTTTATGAGGTTCATAAGCCCATTTATATCCTAACAACAAGTGCATACCATCTAACATCTTATTAACCTCATCAACTTCTTTTCTCATGTTGACTATAAACAAACCCGCAAACATAGGTAATTTAAACATATGACCCTTTTTCATAGGTTAAAAATGTATTTGGTCAACATTCAATCTCTGCCTAATGAATTCTAAGGAAACTAATCTCATAGGAACAAACGTGGGAAATATATATGGTTCTATCCCAACCCCATAAAGTCTAATTTCTGAGTAATCTTCATACACATACCAATCTCCAAATTTACAATTTGTACCCAACTGCAGAAATTCTTGAGCCTTTGGCAAGAAACATGGGGGAGAAACCCCATTCAAAATTTTGTAGGTAGTAGACATGAAACGATTTGAAAAATCAAACAACCCCTCCTCATTTTGTTCCTCTCTTACTACGTCTATCCAAAACACTACTGACTACCTCTTTTTATTTATATATGTGATTTTTAACCCCAAATGCAAGAATTATTCCACATTTTGATATAAAAAGAGATAAATGATTAGAGAAGGGAACTTGAATGATCTAGTGAGTGATAAAATCATGAGTTGAGTATTTATGACCTCCTGCCAATAAGAAGGAATATCAAGAACTACTCCCGGCTTCATCATCAATGCAAATAGACCCAGGACTGATTTGTCAATTATGTTGTAGTCCTCCTTTCCTAGTATCTTTAATACACACCTCAGCACTGGTCAAACCTCTGCATCAAATAATTCTATGGAGAATTATTTACTGTCAGGTGCAAACCGCTTTGTGTCTGGCCTTAGGAAGAAGGTGAATTGAGTGAATTCTTGTCCTGCAAGACTATCATAATATGCTGCCAAAGATTCATCAGTGAATTGAACATAAGACTCAGACTCTGGGTAACATAAGGGTTGATGAATTAACTGGGCTGAGACTTACAGAACATTCTCCTAAGCAATACATTACAAAACATTTACCGGGATACATAATAGATACCAGCTAGTGCACAAACTCAGGCTAGGGATACATGCAGATAGTACACCTGAATTGACCATGTTAGAGAAAATAGGACATGATTTTCATTCAAATAGACTTGTCGATAAAAAGGAAGGTGTTATAGAGATCAAACAGTATCTCAGATATCCCTCTTAGTGTCCATGAGAGGAATATGGCTGGATGAGACTGAAAGGGATGAACGTTTAGCCATGATGCTACTCAGGGTAGCGAACAATGACAGGGTGACGGACAATGAGGAAAAATGTTGTTGCAATTAGGGTTGAAAAATTCAGAGGAATAACATTTAACTTGTGAATAGAATATCAGGTTTAAATATATGGTGCAGGGTCTAGAAATTAAATGTTGATTTGATGCGTAAAATACAGTTAAATGGTACCGTGATGTGGCTGAAAGCTGTTACCAACCAACAAATCATGTCACTGCGAGAGGCCTTTGGAGGACGGAGTGCTCATCTGGGCCTTGCCCTCGCAATGAATCCAAACCGTCGATCAAGATCGACAGGCCAGTCAACGAGGTCAACTGCGGAGGCACCCTCTCCATTAGCATGTGTGTTGAATGTGCCCATGGGTTGTCAACTTTATTCTCTGACAAGAAAATCTTCGAATCTCGCTCACATACTTGCTCGATCATTAACTGAAGCGTTAGGACCCACCTTCTCAAATCCTTTAAAGTATTGAACTTTTAAATTTACAAAAACATTACAACTTTAGTTAAAGTATGAAGAATCTATACTTTAACAAATATTTATATATTTTTCCATTTTTTTGTATTTTTGAAAAATTAAAACAAAGGATATTGCAATGAGCCACAACATCTGGCTCCATCTAGGGATAGTGTTTTTTGCCACGAAACACTAAGAACTGCAGATTAGTGCCTTCACTTTGAGCATGGAGTCAATTTTGTTTGATGGAATATGAACAATGAGAAATCCGGATATGTACAATGGTGGACCATAAAATCTCAATGTTGGAAATAATGCTTGAGATACTGCCCATTCACATGCAACTGTATTGTTTCTCCATCAAGATTATCCAGAATAATTGTGTTATTTGATCTAACTTCAACAATCTTGTATGGGCCATACCAAAGTGGGTCAAACTTACCATTATTTCCCTTCTCTTCTCTTCTGGTATCCCATCTTAATACCAAATCTCCAGTTTTTTTTCTTTTCTATCAAAAATTGATTTCATCTTTTCTTGATAGGTGATCAAATTTTCTCTAAATTTGTTCCTACTTGCACTTGATTCTATAACCTTGTTCAACCTTCTCACCAAAGCATTAGGTTCTTCTTGTGCTTCTTGTAGAAAAGAAATCACTGGTCTAGCCAACTAAGTAGGAAATAAAGCTTGAGTTCCATAAACCAATTCATCAGGGGACTTACCTGTAGATCTTCTAGTAGTCACTCATACTACCCAAAGAGAAAATTTCAATTTTGAATCCCAGTTTTTCTGATTTTCATTAATTGTCTTCTTCAAAATCTTTACCAATGTATTGTTGGAAGATTCAACTAGCCCATTCCCTTGAGGATGATATGTTGTAGAATGAGATAGAATGACATTATATGTTTGAAAAAAATTAATGAATCTAACTAAATTGAATACTTAGGCACAGGGATGATTTTAAGAACCCCCCTAAATTTATATATATATAAAATAGGCGAATCCCCATGATACATAGGAAAAATGGAAGGCGATTTTATTAATAATATAATATGTATATATAATTTTTTGGCGAATCTCTCACGATATTATATTATCCTATAAAATCATGGCGAATCACCAGTACAAATGGCGAATCACTACTACAAAATGGTGAATCGTTGTCTAGTGGAGTTCGGGGTGTTGGTTCCAATGAAGATATGGTAATTGAACCAGGAGTAGAAGGAAGAGAACCACCGAGACCAAGCATGGAACATGGTGACTCATGAGGGAAGTAGTTCTCGTGTAGTTTGGAAAACACGTTCTTCTAGTTCTGCTAAGCATAGTGTTGTTTGTCATGCTACTACTAGCATTGATATTGAGGTTGGAAAGGAGTTTGAGGAAAGGTAGCAGTGGTGGAGAATTACAAAGAGTACCCCATGATGGGATCCATTTTTCCCTTTGGTATTTGTGCCTGCAAGACCTTCTGTCCATTGAACCAACAATTAGTCGTTCAACCAACAATCAACTTGACTGAGTTGATTAGGTACGAGTCAACTTAGACTAATCTTCAAAACTATGCTTTGCACTATCCCATATTTATCACACTAATGCTACACAACATTGTGCATTTGCACCTAACTCTCAATAATTATTTTCCAAGAAAAATCTATAATAAGAAAAATATTTTACTATATTCTAAAAGGTGAAGATGTCGAAATCATGCCACAAAGTGAAAGGAAATAAAATACCTTTCCTCAAACCACCAAATATATAAAGAAAACAATAATGATTATAATAATAGAACTAGATCTATCGATCTATCGATATATGCATGATATGAGAACCATAAGCATTCAAGAGACTAATTTCAAACTCAACAAAATCCTCTAAACAAGCAACAAACAAACCACTAAAATTTTCAAAGATATCAAGGCTAGACATTAACACAATTTCATGTACTTGAATAAGCCGATTGTTGCTTAGCGTTAGACTTCTTAAATTAGTTCTTTATCATTTAATACTATGACACTATCTATGTGAAAAGAAATAGGTCCCAACTTCATCAAATCTGATTTCATTTCCAATCAAAGATCAAAACTAGCTTCGTTTCCAATACCAATATAAAATCACACATTTTCCAAATATCAATAATTATTTTCCAAGAAAATATAAAACTCGAAACTTAGCAAAATTCCCCAAACACAAGCAACATATATACCATTAAAATTTTCTAAGATGTCAAAGCTAGACATCAAGGTAGTTTCATGTACTTGAATGAGCCCATTGATGCTTTGCATTAGTCTTGTTAAATTAGTTATTTATCATTTAATACTAGTCAAACGCTATCTATGTGAAAATAGGTCCCAAAATCATCAAATCCAGCTTCATTTCCTGTCACAAATAAGAATAAGCAAGATCACAAATAAGAATAAGCAAGACATTGTAAAAGGAAGTGTTTTTCATCCTTCACATTTCTAACATCGCAATGACATTTACTTGCATCCTATGAAATTCTAGGTCTTGCTCAATTCCTAAGCTCCTCAAAGTTCATTTTTATTCTGGTAATGATGTTTTTCTTCTTAAAACTAGCTACAGGAATATGACACTTGATCTTTTGGATTATGGTTAATGACCAATTTTTAATATTTTGTTTTTCTCTTATTCTCTACTGCATTATCACACCATGATTTCAACTTTAATTTATATGCGATAGTAATTTTATTGGTGTTCACGTTTTAGAGTGGCCTCCTCTATTCTCCACTAGTTTGACTAAGATTGAGAATCTTTATGCCAACCAGTTTTATGCCACACCAAATTTTCACTGCATTTTGAAGCAATCTTAGGGAGCCACTTGTTTTCATGTTACTTGTCTTGTCCTTCTATATTAGGTACTTAGTCATAGGAAAAATCTCAATGGGTGAAAGACTAGCTTCTATAAGATAGGATAGGGTATATTGCATTTAATAAGATCATAAACTATAAAAAACTTTTGGATTTTCTCAATTTCCCTCTATGATTCTATAGAGATGATGCAACAGCAAAATTCATCTCTGTTGGAAATATGATGCAGAGTGTTGTCCTTGATGGCAACCCACTGAATGGAGATGAAGACATGCGACTGTTGACATGTGTTGTCCTTGATGGAAATCCACCTGATGAAGTTATTCTTGACTTGATGGACTTGGTAAATGATGTAAATCTGATGTTTGTTGACAATATGATACTGAGTGTTGTCCTTGAAAAGCAAACCACTTGATGAAGATGATGACAACTTACTTGATGAAGTTGTGCTTGAGAGAATATGTTCCTGATGAAGAAAATATGATGTTTCTACAGTGTGTACAGAAGGCAATGAAGAAAGGAATTCAGAATGTACTCAAAATATGATGAAAAGAGTATGTCTCTTTGTATACGCGGATTGGCCTAGGGGAAGTCGCGTATGCACGCGGAAAATAACGTGCCAAGTCGCGTATGGGCAAAAGCGCTCAAAAAGTGCAAAACCAAGGGTAACCACCATGGTATTGACCCATTGTATTGGGTA
Organism: Pinus albicaulis; assembly: GCA_034641835.2. Taxonomy (NCBI): domain Eukaryota; kingdom Viridiplantae; phylum Streptophyta; class Pinopsida; order Pinales; family Pinaceae; genus Pinus; species Pinus albicaulis. The sequence continues at coordinate 898,728,600 of CM076579.1, forward strand.
ATGATCCGCCTAATTGACCTCGTCCAGGTAGTTTTGGGCTCATGGTATTGTTTTGGCCCATGGTATTGAAAAAGGGGCTCATGGTATTGAAAAAGGATAAACATATATAAGGAGAAGAATTTCATTGTGCAAATCATGAGGGTGGGTGCAAGATGTCTGAGCTTGAATGAATACTTCTCTCTGAAGTATATCTGAATGGAAAGGGTTACACTTGAATGATAAATCTGAATGTATGATGCACCAATGATGAAGAAGGGGATCTAGATCTGAATTGCTCTTGTATTTGCTAGATCTGATTATGGAAGGCTTAGATCGGTGATGAGGCGAGCATCTAGGCGAACATCTGTCTGAAGCAAAAGGGTAGATCTGAACTGAATATCTGATCTGATGAAGTATGCTGCTCTGTAATGATTGAATATCTATATGCTACTTCGCCGCGGAGGAAGCGCGTATATACGCGGCTTCAGCGAAGAGAAAGCGCGTATGCGCAATAAAATATACACTGAGGTATACGCTGGTTTGTGTGGACGGAAGCGCGTATATACGCGACATCAGTGAAGGGAAAGTGCGTATGCAAACTAGGGTTTGCTGAAGCAAGGGGTATGAAATATCTGATCTGTTCTGCTGTGTTTCTGCTATCTGATCTATGTTGATATGTATCTGTTGGTGATGAATGTTTGTGCTTAAAAGTATGGAAAGGGTCCAGTATGAAAATATGATGAAAAGTGGCCTGCAAGTTGTGTTCTATTGAAGTTGTTGGATCCAGTGTGAAAATTGATGAAACGTGGTCCAAGGTGGTGCTGAGGGTTGTAGCCTTCAGTCAGGGGGTTGTAGCTCCCTTCCGGGTGAGGCTGGTAAACGAGATCGGGGGGTCGTAGCTCCCTTCCAGGAGAGGCTGGTAAACGAGTCAGGGGGTTGGAGCTCCCTTCCAGGAGAGGCTGGTAAACGAGCGCAGGTGGGTGCCTGCGTGCTGGTCAAGTCTGCGCCAGCACATATGTTGTAAGATGTTTTCTCTATAATAAAATATTGAAGGCCGAGCAACTGCAGCGGTGGTTTTCTCCCGACTTGGGTTTCCACCTAAAAATCCTGGTGTTCATGTGTGATGCTTTGTGTGATGGTTTATTTTGTTCTTACTGCACATGTTTACTGTTTATAGAACATCTAATGAATGAATGATGGAATGATATAAGTGAAGAACTAATGGCATAATTAGATCTCTGTGTATACGCGAGTTTTATGAAGAATATCCGCGTGTATACGCTACTTGGCTTCAGCAAAGTAGCGTATGGGTTTTAAGGAATGAAAAAGTAAAAAGTTTTTAATATGCAGTAAATACTGATTCACCCCCCCCTCTCAGTATTTTTCCCAACAATTGGTATCAAAGCTTGGTCCTTCTGAAGAAGCTTGATCGCTTGAAGGAGATCCGTCGCAATGGGAAGTCAAGAAGGAGTGATGTCTATAAAGCCACCTCTATTCAATGGAAGCAATCTGATATTCTGGAAGGTACGAAAAAAAGCATATCTGCAAAGTCTTGGTGCAGATGTATGGGCAATCGTGCAAGAAGGTTATCAATACCCGGCAAATATTCCTACTGATGCAGCTGAAAGAAAGAAGTATGAAATCAATGCCAAAGCAGTGAATGTCTTATTGGGAAGCATGTATGAATCAGAATTTGCTAAAGTGATGCAGCTACATTCGGCAAAAGACATATGGGACAAAATCATTCTAAGCTATGAAGGAGACACAAAGGTAAAAAGTGCAAAACTCCAAACTCTTAGAATTGAATATGAAAATTTGAAGATGCATAGTGATGAGAGTGTTGCCGGTTTCTTTCTTCGTCTGGATGATATTGTAAATCGAATGAGAAATTTGGGTGAAACCATAACTGATACTACTCTGGTGGAAAAGGTCTTAAGATCATTGACTTCAAAATTTGACTCTAAAGTTTCGGCTATTGAAGAAAGGCAAGATCTGCAAACGCTTACTATTGTTCAATTACATGGTACTCTGACTGCTTTTGAAATGAGACAAGGAGGTCCTTCTCAAATAAGAGAAACTGCTTTTAAGGCATCTACAAAAGGAAAGGAAAAGGAAGTTGTCAAAGAATCCAGCTATGTATCCGATGAAGAAGAAGCAAATTTCGTGAGAAAGCTCCAACTAGGTACTGGAAGATTCAAAGGTAAGCTTCCCTTCAAATGTTTTGAGTGTGGAAAAGTTGGTCACTATGCTGCTAAATGTCCTTATAGAGAAAAACATGGTAAAGGAAAACAATTTGAAAAGAGAAAGAGTTATTATGCAAAATAAGATGATGATGAAGTGTCTAGTGAAGATGAAGAAGATTCTGACCAAGATCTGAAAGTGCTCATGGCTAAGAAGCAAAAGAAGAAGGTTACTCAAGGAAAGGAGATACCTCAGAAATCATGTATAGCAAAAATTGAAGAAGATGAAACAGATTATGACGAAGATCTACAAGCACTCATGGCAAAGAAGAAAAAGGAGAAGGCCACTTGTAATACTCTTCTTTGTGCAAACAATAGTAAAGATAGTGAAAGTAAAGTTGTGGATCTAGAAGAAGCTCTCAAGATTAAAGTTGAAGAACTACAAAGTTCATACAATAAGCAAGAAACTATCTCCAAAGAGATGATCTCACAAATGAAAGATCAAATAGAAATGTTGAATGGACAAGTGGACAAGTATCAAAGGTTTCATACTTATGCATCCAATCGAATTAAAGATCTAGAAGCAGATCTTGAAAAATCAAGCAAGAAGAATGAAGGACTTGAAGCCGCTATCATCTTTCTGCAAGCAGAGCTAGAAGCATCAAGTAAGGAAAATGAGGAACCTCTACAATCCTTTGAAAAGGAAGGCCTTGAAGCAGAAATTATCTCTCTCAAAGAAGATCTTGAAAAATCAAATAAGAAGAATGAAGAGCTGCAACAAACATGTGAAGGAAATGAAGATTGGTTGAAAGAAGAGATTCTAAATCTGAAGGATCAAGTTGAAGATGGAAGAAGAAAAGAAGAAAGCATGAAAAAGCAATGTCAAGCCTTGGAGGTTGAGGTAAATATTCTCAAAGGTAAATTAGAAGAAAAGGTTAAACTTTTGAGGTTTCATGATAGTACTAACATTTTGGACAATATTATGAGTAATCAAAGGTCTCCTGCTATCAAACATGGTCTTGGTTTCCATGAAACTGTTAAAGGAGAATCTAGCTCACAAGGAAGTGCCAAAAATTCAGAAGATGTCAATGCAAAATCTGATGTGTTGAAAGAAACAAAAGATCAACCAACAATCATGAATTCTCAAAGGAATTCATTCAAGAACGTTGAATGCTTTAAATGTCATAATTATGGGCATGTTGCAGCAAATTGTAGGAGCAGATTATTTCAGCCACAAACTAACAGATCCTACATAGAAAGTTACTCTGGTTTCTTCAAGGGATATTGTTTTTCATGCAACAAGTATGGCCACAAAGTTGTTGATTGCAATAGAAGGAAGAATAGAAATACTCATTATGATTCTTATGCTTATTTCTCTGGACACATGAGATGTTATTCTTGTAACAAGTATGGACATGTAGAAAAAGAATGCAGGATGAACAGATCTGGGAAAGTGGACAATTTTCAGCACACAGTTGGAAAGCTCAAGAAAATTTGGAAAAAGAAGGAGGACCGATCAAAAACGTAGGGAATTCAGACCCTACTGCAGTCATCCGCTTCTGAAGCTTACTTCTCTGATTGACTGCAGGAATGATGTGGGATACATTATGAGATTTAGTAATGTATCGTCATAGGGGGAGCAATGCATGATGACTCTCATGGTTGATTTGATTACTTTGGTTATATGAATTTCTGACAGTGCATCTGGTGTAAAGAAAAGACAGGAACAGAAGGTAAATTTGCAGGAGGAGATGAAGGTGTGAAATTTTATATATTTCACTTTCCATACGCGGGTTCTATTCACAAAAGTCGCGTATACACGCGAGTTTCATCAGACACAGTCGCGTATGCATTGATGATAAGAGAATTTATTTGATAGCTGAAGATCTGGAGCAGAGGTCCAGGGGGAGCATCAATCTGACTGCTGATGATTGCACTGATAGCATTATTCTGGTTATACTCATGATAATGAAATGATGCATGGGTTCTTGTGTTGAAGATTATGGATGAAGCCTGGTAGCTTTATGATGAAGAGAATTCGTTGTTGAGATGAAAGTCTTATAATTCAGAGATGAGGACAGATCATGCAGAGATTGTTGCTGATGACTTGCTGTTGAAGGTGTTTCAGATTGCACAAGTTAAGGAAGAGCACTGGTTTAGGGGGAGCAGCAGATTCTGAGCCCTGGTTGCTGATGCTCACACATGGATGAGTTGGATGTCGTTTGATTCAGAAATAAGAATGGATCATGCAGAGTTTGTTACTATGGTTGAGATCTTTTTCCTACATGTGATACTTCATGTTAAATCTTGAAGATCTTGGTGATGATGGACCACATGGATGACTGCTTGACACTTATGTGAAGATGCTATTCTGGTATGGAAAGAATGTATTGATGCTACAAAGAATCTGAAGACTTGGATACTAATGTGCTTATGCTACAACCATTGGATGATGCTTGAAGATACACCTACATTGTTCTCTCTATTTTTAGTCCAGGGAAGCATTCAAATGTCTCAGAAAGAAGCTGAACACTGTCTTTTCCTCATAGAGAATCAGATCTGGTTGAGATTTAGAAGATGGCTTGGGATACGCGGGTATCCTGAAACACAGTCGCGTATACACGCGAGTTCCTGCACAGAAAACCGCGTATGACTAATTGCTGACAATTTTTGGTTGGTTCAGCTCTCTTCAGCACAGCTGCAATGCTGTTCGGTATCTCTGATACTGTTTGGTATCTCTGGTGGTGTTCCAGTTCTCATAATTCTGTTTCTAATGTTTTGATGAAGATGCCTTGATGATTTGTTGGTGGAAGTTTTCAGGATGCACAAACTAAGGGGGAGCCTTAGTCATTTGGAAAGATTGCTTGGTTGCTCAGATTCAGGGGGAGCATTAGCTTTGCTGAGTATAATGCATTATTGGCATTATGATGATTATAAAATATGTTCTCTTTCTTGAGGACTTTTTGGTGTTGGTCTTAAAGTTATATCTGTTGTTTGATGAAAAGGTCTTGTTGAGACCCATGATGTAAAATTGTAATATTCAGTCATGTAAGGACTTGTCTAATTTGTAAACCCACTTGGTTGGGTAGCTGAGTCAAATTTTGTAAACCCACTTGGTTGGGTAGCTGAATTGAAATATGTAAACCCACTTGGTTGGGTACTTGAGTCTTGTATGTAAATCCACTTGGTTGGATATTTGATTTTGAGTCTTTTGGTGATAGGAAGTTCATAGAGTCATGTACTTCATTGAAAAATATGTTTGAAGATTCAGCATGAACTCAGGGAGAGCTTGGTCACTTCAGTATACATCAGATCTGCAGAACGCTTCTTCTACATGAGGAGAAAAGGGGGAGAGTGCGTTGGTTTTGATCCACTGGTTTTGATCCGCCCTTTCATTGGTTTGTGATCCGCCCTTTGCCCTTGATGTCAAATGGGGAGAGTGACATGGTGTTTGGATGAAGAGAAGATAATGATGTCACATATTTGGGAGAGTGACATATTTGGGAGAGTGACATGGTACCTATCTGTTGTGGTAACCAAACACCATCATGGTTGCCATCAAGTCCAAAGGGGGAGATTGTTGGAAATATGATGCAGAGTGTTGTCCTTGATGGCAACCCACTGAATGGAGATGAAGACATGCGACTGTTGACATGTGTTGTCCTTGAGGGCAATCCACCTGATGAAGTTATTCTTGACTTGATGGACTTGGTAAATAATGTAAATCTGATGTTTGTTGACAATATGATGCTGAGTGTTGTCCTTGAAAAGCAACCCACTTGATGAAGATGATGACAACTTACTTGATGAAATTGTGCTTGAGAGAATATGTTCCTGATGAAGAAAATATGATGTTTCTACAGTGTGTACAGAAGGCAATGAAGAAAGGAATTCAGAATGTGCTCAAAATATGATGAAAAGAGTATGTCTCTTTGTATATGCGGATTGGCCTAGGGGAAGTCGCGTATGCACGCGGAAAATAACGTGCCAAGTCGCGTATGGGCAAAAGCGCTCAAAAAGTGCAAAACCAAGGGTAACCACCATGGTATTGACCCATTGTATTGGGTAATGATCCGCCTAATTGACCCCGTCCAGGTAGTTTTGGGCTCATGGTATTGTTTTGGCCCATGGTATTGAAAAAGGGGCTCATGGTATTGAAAAAGGAAAACCTATATAAGGAGAAGAAATTCATTGTGCAAATCATGAGTGTGGGTGCAAGATGTCTGAGCTTGAATGAATACTTCTCTCTGAAGTATATCTGAATGGAAAGGGTTACACTTGAATGATAAATCTGAATGTATGATGCACCAATGTTGAAGAAGGGGATCTAGATCTAAATTGCTCTTGTATTTGCTAGATCTGATTATGGAAGGCTTAGATCTGTGATGAGGCGAGCATCTAGGCGAACATCTGTCTGAAGCAAAAGGGTAGATCTGAGCTGAATATCTGATCTGATGAAGTATGCTGCTCTGTAATGATTGAAGATCTATACGCTACTTCGCCGCGGAGGAAGCGCGTATATACGCGGCTTCAGCGACGAGAAAGCGCGTATGCGCAATAAAATATACACTGAGGTATACGCTGGTTTGTGTGGACGGAAGCGCGTATATACGCGACATCAGTGAAGTAAAAGCGCGTATGCAAACTAGGGTTTGTTGAAGCAAGGGGTATGAAATATCTGATCTGTTCTGCTGTGTTTCTGCTATCTGATCTGTGTTGATATGTATCTGTTGATGATGTATGTTTGAGCTTAAAAGTATGGAAAGGGTTCGGTATGGAAATATGATGAATTGTGGCCTGCAAGTTGTGTTCTATTGAAGTGGTTGGATCCAGTGTGAAAATTGATGAAACGTGATCCAAGGTGGTGCTGGAGGTTGAAGCTTTCAGTCAGGGGGTCGTAGCTCCCTTCCAGATGAGGCTGGTAAACGAGATCAGGGGGTCGTAGCTCCCTTCCAGGAGAGGCTGGTAAACGAGTCAGGGGGTTGGAGCTCCCTTCCAGGAGAGGCTGGTAAACGAGCGCAGGTGGGTGCATGCGTGCTGGTCAAGTCTGCGCCAGCACATATGTTGTAATATGTTTTCTCTATAATAAAATATTGAAGGGTGAGCAACTGCAGCGGTGGTTTTCTCCCGACTTGGGTTTCCACCTAAAAATCCTGGTGTTCATGTGTGATGCTTTGTGTGATGGTTTATTCTGTTCTTACTGCACATGTTTAATGTTTATAGTACATCTAATGAATGAATGATGGAATGATATAAGTGAAGAACTAATGGCATAATTAGATCTCTGTGTATACGCGAGTTTTATGAAGGATATCCGCGTGTATACGCTACTTGGCTTCAACAAAGTAGCGTATGGGTTTCAAGGAATGAAAAAGTAAAAAGTTTTGAATATGCAGTAAATACTGATTCACCCCCCCCTCTCAGTATTTTTCCCAACAATCTCCATATAAGATAAAAAGATGAAGAGGTGTCTAAAATATGAGCTTCTTCTTCTTTTTTCCAAAACCAAAAATTTGTTGACCTACAATTGCACCTAAGACAAAAATTGGTTTTCCACTTTCTATTAATCATTTTCCCAACATTGTATTTCGAGTTAAGATTGTGATGAAGGTTGACTTCAAGACCTTATTGTATAACTTTCTTTGATTTGTTATTATCGCTCACAATTAACATAAATTACCTTTTTGTAATTGATCATGGAGCTGTCTTTAGTGCGACTTTTTGAAGTTTCAGATGTTGGAATCCGGTGAAACATTTTGAGGTAAAATCTTGGTTTTTGTTATTCAAACTGGTTTTTTGACTCTATATATGGATTTAGCACCCTCCAAAACCTCTAGGGTACTTCGATTGTGCAAAGTTAGCGATCAAACTTCTCTTTTCAATAAATTCCTGCCAGGATTTAGAGAAATTACACCGTAAAAATTCACCGTAAAAGCCTTCAAAAAGTCGCACTAAAGACTACTCGATTGATTATTACAACCTTTTTTATTAGCGCTTACTCGCATAGCTATGCTAGAACAAAAATCCTTAATAATCCTCGCTTCTCAAAATGAGGTGGAGTCATGTCCGTAAGAACAATATCACTAATGTAAAGAAGAAAGGGGATGATTAATCTAGCTGAGGACCTGAGGTTATGCAACCACAAGGCTACTTCTTCCAAACATGCCTCTAATTTGTCAATGTGAATGTCAATAAAGGTAGGGATAGGGGAGAATCTTTCTTAATTTCTATATTGCAATTAATTCCTTTTTATCAACCCTTAATATTCGTAGACATAACAATATCATTCTCATATAACCTTATCACACCACAATAACTCTAAAAACCACAATAACTCTAAATGCAAAAGCAACCTTGCACTTTTATAATATATTCCAAAGCTTATCTCTATAATAATAACTTATAAAAATAATTTAGCTATTAATCATTTTTCCATATTATTTTAATATTGATATATAATAAAATTCCTTTTAAATGTTTTTCAAATTTTCAAAAAAACAGAAAGTGTGGAATGATTAATTTATATTAATATGATTTTATTTTCATAAATAAGACTAATTTATATTTAAAAATAAATTATATATATAGATAGATTAATAAAATAAATTAAAATACACTTTATTAATTAAAAAAATAATGTTGAAACTTTTAATAATAATAGGATACTTTCGAATCTGATTTAATAAAGTTTAATCTTATTAAGATATAATTTCTTCAGCATAAACTTATGATAACCATGACAACAACGTTCACTTTATCTTAATCTTGTTATTATTGATTGTCTCATTTTTTTTAAAGCAATTTGATATATTTAAAATGAGGTCAACACAATCACTTTCCTACCTTCTACTACCAACTTTGATCCATGCAGTAGAAATGAATGTGGAAGCAGAGAAAAATGGTGGGAGAGATGCAGTTATCACAAAACTCATAATCCAAACGCGAAAATTTTGGCATACCAATGAAATTTATTGCAATACTTGAAGACATTGAAGGTTGATTGGGCGAGATGGACTTATCACAGACTTCAGAATCCAAAACAGAATTTTTGGTACACCAATAAAGTATTGCAATAATTGAAGGCATTGGCTCTTGAGTGGGAACATTTTCTCCAATGATGTTTATAACCACGTAAACACTGAGAAGAAGAATGGGAGGAGAGCAACACTTTTCAAATCCAGCCTCCTTGTCCACAAGTGTAAAGAATTTTAGGTAGGCCAGTATGGTTGGTGGAAGAGATGCACTTATCAAAGACCTCAGAATCCAAACGAGAGAATTTTTGGTACAGCGATAAAGTACTCCAATAATTGAAGACATTGAATGTTGATGGGGCTCATGTTGTCAATCTGAACACTGTGAAGAGTCTGGTAGAGATGCACTCATGAAATCTAAGCCTCCTTGAGAATTTTATGTAGGCCATTGTGGTTTAGAAATGATTGAAGGCATGATATGTTTAAAGTACAGATGAGTACTAAATGATCAGAGAAACAGCATTCAAAATGAGATTACAATTGTTTGTGCTAGTAACCATTGAAAAATTAATTACAATTGTTTTTTCTAGGAGAAGAGTTGACCACACATCCTGACCAAAATTATAAAAGAAGGGCTACCTAAATGTCTGCTTTATCATTTTCTTTTCTAAGATCAATCTGTTGAATATGTCCTCTTACCTTGTAACTTGTACTCTGTATAATTATGAGTTCATTCATTCACAACTTCTAACCTCTACAGAAATTACACGAATTCTTATCACTTCTGCAACAGAACTGGATTCAAGCCAGATTCCCTCAACCTCTATGTCTCTTAGAAGTCAACAATCCAGCCTCTGATGAAGGCCCTGAGAGAAGAAGCTACCCTTTACAAATCAGTTTTCACTAAGCTGCTATTTGGTCTCATCCAGTGCTAGACATAAGTCCATAGAAATTATTAATCTACTGTAGACCTACACATTTGAAACACAGACAACTACTACGTACAACCACTGTCGACTAATTACACATTGGCGTTGCTTCGGAACGATCCCAAGGCCTTGATGGCTGATGCTCTCAGAATGTACTGGTGGTAGGCAGCAGCTAATGCAGCTCCAGCAAAAGGTCCCACCCAAAAAATCCATTGCACAAACAAAATCATATTCATCAGGCTTGTGTATCAACTTTAGCAAATACTTGCTCTGTTGAAGTCAGTCAAACTCCTAAGGTTCGTGTATCATCTTTAGCAAATACTAGTTCCATTGAATTACCCTAATGTTAATACTGGAGCAATCCAACTGGTTTTAATGAAAAAGGAGCATAATTTTTTTTCAAAAATTACAAGCAATAGACTCTTCATTATGGAATCTACTAGTGTGTCTTTCATAACACTTTAAAATTACAAACAATATCGTGTACATAGATCTAATGAATAACAGAAAAACACTACATCCACCAGAAAACCCTAATCAGGAAAACAAATAAGCCTTATAAAAATTCCATAAACACCTTATATAGCTTATTTGATCCTTCCCTTTATACTACTTTTGGAGTGTCCAAACACTATAAATCAAACCAGCAACTCAATACACCAATATGAAATTGCAAATTTTAAGCACTATGTATTAAGCTAATTATAGAAGAGAAAAGCAGTAAGCCAATGATTGACTTATTCATAGTGCTGCCAATATGAAACTATTGCAACATCCCAACCACCACAAAGAAAAAGAGATAAATACTTACATGGTCATTCCAGGATTGTTTGTGGCCATAAATGACTGCTGCTCCAAAGCTCCTTGCAGGATTGATGCCTGTCCCAGTGATGGGAATGGTGGCCAAATGCACCATGAAAACAGCAAATCCAATAGGTAATGGGGCCAAGACCTGCACAACCAAAGCAGGTTTAGTAAAATCCATTCCCCCGTCCATGTACAAAACTAAGATGTATATGCATCTGTATATATAAACATACAGGAACATGGTAGTCTCTAGCACTTCGTTTGGGATCGGTTGCAGAGAACACAGTGTAGACCAGGACGAAGGTACGAATGATTTCAGCAGCCAAACCCACACCTTTGGTGTATCCATGATGCACGTAGTTAGCCCCACCTCCATATATATCATAGAAACTCTTCTGGAAGGCCTTAACCAATCCAACCCCACAAATGGCCCCTAGACATTGGGCTATCATATACAAAATAGCCCTTGGAAAGGAAAATTTCCTAGCTAAGAACAGGCCAAAAGTGACAGCAGGATTGATATGCCCACCTGCAACACCAAACACACGGATCAAACACAAGAAGAAATTCAAAAATCTCAACCACAACAGTGTGCCTCTACTGGTCCATATCTCTGAGAATTAACACTATATATGTGATGGATCACCTTATTGGAATCATTACTGACCTTGAATACCATCAGTGCAGTAAACCAAAACAAAAATCATGCCCTCAAAGGACCAGGCAATACCCAACACCCCAACGCTCCCACAGTTTGTTGAGTTCCTGGAGTACCCAATCACAGTAGCAATAGTGATATAGAGAAACAGCAATGTGGCAGTGAATTCTGCTATCAGAGCTCTGTAGAGTGACCAGAGCGTGAATTCACTAGTTTCAATGAGCAGCAGGAGGTGGGTCAGTATAGTCCTTGGATGCAAAGCCCTGCTGTTCCAATTCCTTTCTTTCTTCCTTTGTCATGATGGCTGGTATTGAACTCCTACTGCTACTAATGAACTCAAAGAAGCTCAGAATTTCAGGGAAGCTAATGATATTGTTGATGGTGCTTCATTATCAATCATGATATTTCAATTTTCAATCGGGTTAACGTTACCACGACCTCTTTTACGAACTGTGTGATGGTACTCCATTATCAACCATCGATATTTCAATTCTAAATATATTGAATTGACCTGTATTACCATGACCTCTTTCATGAACTGTGGTCAATGAATTCAGACTTACTAATAGAATTTTGTGAGTTTTGGATTCTGCTTTGATCTCATGTTATAGTTAGACAATCAATCCCTTCTCTACACTCATTAATTATCTTTGATACTTCATCCTTGCCGGACTCTTAATTGCACCCAAAAATAGAAGAGCTCATAGAATTCCATCTTTTATTTATAAATATAGAGCTCATATGAAACCATCTTTTTATTTATAAATATATTCTAACAAAACACTCTTAGGATGGACTTCTATGAGCTCTTAATTTGTAAGTCCACCTTCTTGTCTAGGAAGATTGCTAGCACCTTCTTGTCTAGGAAGAATTGAAATTTAATCACCTGGGATGCTTGGATCATTAAATATAATCTCCAGGCCAAGTAAGTTAGTTTATTTTGAGTCAAATTCCCCCGCTCTGGTACAGAGTTTGTAGGCAAAATAGCATACAAGTATTATGTTTCTCTCAAGCTCCCAATGCCCAGTCTAGGTTACAGATAATTTCATCAATGTTGTATTAGTCCTAACATACCTAAAAGATCATGGTAATAAGATTTCACTGTTGTATGTTGAGGATTGAACAACATGTGCACTTCAATAAAACCTTATACAAGCCACCTTGATAGGGGCATCCTCAAAAGATCTCATATTATCCGACTACATTATCCTAGTTAGTAAATGATATATACAAGTTTTGTTTCTTAAAAAACATTCATTGGCATGGTATCTAATATGACATTGTGTTGATTCTCATAGTCACATAGCATTGTATATTTGCATGGTTTTGTACACTAGTCATGAAAATTGATTGTTGTTCGGGGAAGTACGCCTTGCTACTGCATAAACATTCTGGCAGATTGTTAACACCTTCTTGTCTAGGAAGAATTGAAATTTAATCACCTGGGATGCTTGGATCATTAAAGATAATCTCCAGGCCAAGTATGCTATTTTATTTTGAGTCAAATTTCCCTGCTCTGGTACAGAGTTTGTAGGCATTATAGGAAAAAGAATGCTTTTCCTATACTTTGCTGCTAATATGAAGAATCATCTTCCAATGTCTCATTTACTTTTTACGGGAGTGGGCTTGCATTATTTTTCCATTCCATGGGGAAAAATTTACATAGTGGATTGCATAGTAAACATACTAGAAATAAAAGAGAATTTATGATATCAAAATTAGGGTAACAAATAATTAATTCAAGCAAAACAAATGTAAAGGATAGAAAAATACATGTAGAAAGTTGTGAATGATGAATTGTACCAAGTTCCCCACCTATGCAACACAATTTACTACTTTTGCTTTGTAGTACCCCATGGAGAATAAATTATGGAATGAAGGTGTGATTACTCTGCCTTATCTGATTTTTTTAAGGGAAAACTTGTGAATTTGAATGCTAGATTGTTTATTATTACATTGTGATGGTTGCATTTCCAAATGGCTCCACTGTTTAGTGATCATGGTAGAAAAATTGCAAATGTCTTTTCACAGTATTTTGTTCATTTGTTCTCTCTCGAAAGCCCTTGCGCTTGCTCGAACTAGAGGCCACTGAATGACTTGACTCTAGTACCAATTCTATCTGAGTCATGGAGGCTTTTCCCTATACTTTCTTTAACTAAAATGAAGAATCATCTTCCAATGTCTCATTTACTTTTTACAGGAGTGGGCTTGCATTAGTTTTCCATTCCATGGGGAAAAATTTACATAGTGGATTGCATAGTAAACATACTAGAAATAAAATAGAATTGATGATATCAAAATTAGGGTAACAAATAATTAATTCAAGCAAAACAAATATAAAGGATAGAAAAATACATGTAGAAAGTTGTGAATGATGAACTGTACCAAGTTCCCCACCTATGCAACACAATTTACTACTTCTGCTTTGTAGTACCCCATGGAGAATAAATTATGGAATGAAGGTGTGACTACTCTGCCTTATCTGATTTTTTTAAAGGGAAAACTTGTGAATTTGAATACTAGATTGTTTATTATTACATTGTGATGGTTGCATTTCCAAATGGCTCCACTATTTAGTGATCATGGTAGCAGTTTTCTCATTTCCAGTGGTGCATTGTACTATTGCTCCAATTTTCTCTCTGGTGATAGTTAAAGAGCCTTTCTCATGTCCAAAAGGCATCTGTGTGTGTTGAAAACAACCAACATTTGAGCCTTCCACATTATGATCTTCAGATGTAACACAAACACCATTCATAAAACCTCTCGTTTTTTAGGTTAACCCTTCTTTAACTCCCATTGAACTTGAGCTACAATATATGATGTCCTCTGGTTGCTTTGAATGGTAGATTTCATGGGAATCGACATGACTTGGGCAATGGGACGTGTTCCTATGTCTGCAAAAACTGAATTCATGTCCCTTTCTAGAGTCATCAGAATCACTTGAGAAATTCTCATTGTTAGTATGACAACAATGCAGTCCATGGCAAGAATTCCTATCTATTGGACAGTGGCGACAGTATCTGTGTTTGTGTACCCTAGTGCTGCTCGTATGAATGTACCTAAGAGAACTGCTTGTTAAATTTTCCTTACATATTTGTTCTTCTGTTTCCTCCACGATGGAGAGAGGGCACTTGAACATGAACTTAGAGTTCATCCAAAAGGGGCCATCTGAACCATAACCTAATTCTAAGCTACTACTTTTAGAATATGGGCTCTCACTTCTCTTACTCTTCATTCCAGACATCTTTTCTTCCTTGTAATTACTAGTATCTGAATTGTCTGACCTGTATATGCTGCAGCTTCTCTGGCAGCTACCACGCTTATGTGACATTCTTCCATCAATTCTTGCACAAACATCACAACTACTTGTGTGACTGCATTGTTTACAAGTATTGACTATATACGTGGTCCTCCTTGCTGTCTCTGATTTCTCATGCGCTTTCTTTTTGCATTTTCACCTTCTACATGAAAGGCATGTTCCAGCATCCATTCTTGAAAAATATCCACAGAAAACATATGCATCACCATACACAAAAAAGATGTATATCCTCAATAATTTTGCCACAGGGTGCAATCCAGAGGTGTCAATCCAATGTGAAAATAGAGCAACACCAATAAAAAAGCACTAATTAAACCCCAACTGAGATGGAAAAAAAAAACAAATTCAATCATAAAAGCAAATAAAATCGAGAATGCAAGGTCACCCAATAATATAAATCTTCCTACTTATTTCCAGGAATTTTTCTCAACAGTATTCAATGCCTGTGTTATACAAAAGTCAGCTGAGTGTTCCATTGTCTAGACAATCCCAAAACCCATTAATGGGTGCAAAAAGGTGTGGAGATATATTATACATCCATGGGCTTTACATATCACAAACAGAAACATATAATGTAACAGAGACTCACATGAATGATGGAAATTGGTAGAATTTTCATGCAAACCTTTGGTTTATTCAAAATGGAGTTCGGTTGACGAAAGAAAACCCGAAAGGGATAGAAGAAGAGAATGATTTATACAGATACATACACTGGTATACCTGATGAGTGAAAGATTTTTATGTAAAGGCCCACCCAATATTGTGAAATGCCGATACCCAGCATCAGCAACAGAGTCCCCAGACGCAGGAGATAAGCTTACAGCATCTTTTCGAAAGCCCGTAGCCGCTGTTCCTGTTTCAAATCCAGAGAAACGGAGCAAGTAGGCTGTGGCGAGTGTTATCTCCCACAACACCATTTCCTTGAAGTGTATCTCCATTCTCTGCTATATACGAACTATGGGAGGCCCTAACAGAGTCTGGACCAGAGAGTGACGGACCAGAGAGAATCGGCCAGGCCCTAACGGACCATGATGGTGTTCCTGACTGCAAGAACTTAGAAGATCGATGATTCGGTGTGCACAGAGCCCAGCCACCTCTCCGAACCACTGAAAAATGGGGCGAATGCCATGGAAATCTGGAAAATTGGTTGAAAAAATGGGGCGAATGCCATGGAAAACTGGAAAATCGGGGGCGAATTTCATGCTTTCAGTTTTGTGCACCCTTTTTTTGGTGGGCTAATATTAACTAATTAATTATTTTTAAAATATTTTTTGGGCTAAATTTATTAAACTATAAAAATTGGGTTTTATATAAAAAATTCGCCCTAATAAAATTTAAAATCCCTTAAAATTCGCCTTTGGGCTAAAATTCTCCCCTAAAATTATCCCTGCTTGGGCATTGGCAATTACAATCTTGATTGGACACCCAAACCTGATGAAGATGTTTTCTTCCAGAAACTTCATTATTACCTGGTCATTAGTCTTTCTGGTAGGTATTTCCTCCACCCACTTTTTGAAATAGCCAGTGGCAGTCAAAATCCATTTGAATTGTCCACTTGATGGTGGATTAATTTCCCCAATAAAATCTAATCCAAATTTCATAAAGGTTTCTTCAATAAAAACTGGGAGAAGAGGTAGAGGAGCTAACCTTTTATTTTTTGCAAATAACTGACATTTCTGGCAGCTTCTAACTAGTTTGTATACATCAGAAAATAAGGAGGGCTAGTAAAAACCCGATTTGAGGATTTTATGAGCAGTAACCTTCCAACTGTAATGACCTCCACAAAGATTATCATGATATTCTTTTACAACTTCCATTGATTCACCTTTTGTCAAACACAACAACAAAATGCCAGCAGGATCCTTCCAATATAACTTAGCATCAATTATGACATATGGCTGGGATTTGAGCTTAAGAGCTATGTACTTTATTCTATTTATGAGGTTGGACAAGAGACAAAAAATAAGTAATGAACAATATCCTTATACCAATCAGATCACAGGAATTTGTATTTAATTTCTACCTTTGTATTGCTCTTATTCCTTTCATCAATAGCTTCATCTAAGGGTGCAAACAAATTAATCCCCAAAGCTTGAAATTTTGACTCTGTCAACAATTTTCCAAACCCTGAACTTTGAACAATTTGGTAGGCTTAACATCTAATTCATACTCTTGGATTTTATCTATCCACTTTCCTCTTTTATCTTCCACATTACTTTGAACTAACACATCTTTCACAACAGAATTAGGAACATAAGCAACTATCTGAGGCTACAAAACATAATTCCTGAATGCTTTAACTAAATCATATGCCTGTTTTTCCAAAATGTTATATTTAAGTTCCACATCCTTGAGAAATTTACTAAAAAATGCCACAGGTTTTTCTTTGCCCTCTTCATTCTTCTGCAACAGCACAACAACAATGGTAGTAGGTGGTGCAAATGAAAATATTTGAAAAGCTTTTTGATAGTCTGGATTGATTAATACATGAGCTTCCTGAATGGCTTCTTTAATCCTAACAAAGGATTCTCTAGCATCCTTATCCCACTTTACCTCTTCATTCTTCTTCAACATATATGTTATGATTTTAACAAACTCATCATAGTTTGGAACAAATCTTCTCAGGAAATTTATTTTTCCCAGAAACCTCTGAATACCCTTTTTACTCCTAGGCAAGGGAATTGTTTGAATAGCTTCTACTCTTGTTGGATCATTTTTTTCTCCCTAATTTGAAACTATATGTCCTAACAAATTTCCTTCCTCCAAAGAAAATAAAGATTTTTTTGGATTCAATGACAACCCAAATTTTCTTCATTTCAAGATATCCTTCTGTAAATGCTCCAAATGCTCATCATCTAAACCTAAAAAAATGGTCACATCATCCAAATATATAACTATAAAATTATCACCCACAAATGCTATTTCCATTTCCCTTTGAAAAGTAGTGCCTTCGTTCATTAGGCCAAATGAAATTCTTGCATACATGAACGTTCCCCAAGGTGTGGTAAACCTATTTTCTTCTGATCTTCATTTTCAACCGCTACCTGATTGTACCCAGAGAAACCATCAACCATAGACAATCTATATTCTCTTGTCACTTTTTGTAAAACATAGTCCATCTTAGGCAAAGGATAATTTTCTTTAAGTGATGCCCTATTTAAATTCCCGAAGTCGACACATAACCTTATTTCTCCATTCTTTTCCTCATAGGAACTAGGTTAGAAACCCAGTCTGAATATCTGAGTGGGACTATACTTTTTTCCTGCAACAATTTCTTCACTTACTTTTCAATTGGAACAAGGAGCAATGGATTGATCTGTCTAAGTTTCTGTATGTGAGGCTTCATCCCATTCTTCCATGGTATCTTGTGCTGAATATTATCCAGGTCATATGTTTTCAAATCCTCATAGGACCATGCAAACACATCCATATATTTTTTAAAAAGGTCAATGTACCTTTATTTATAATTCTTAGGGACACCCTTGAATAACTTGACAACCTTAGGATCCTATTGAGTTCCCAGATTACAATCTTCCATCTCACCCTCTTGAGGTACCTTCTTTGGATCTAGTGCTACATCATTTGAATCAAACAATATTTCAAGAGGAACTAATCCTCTAGGCAATATAATATCTTTCAACTGGATTATTTTCTGATCACCTATTGATTGCTTAATATTTTTCAAGTCTTCATTTTGATCAATCTGTTCACTTTCTTGGTCTATTTCAATATCTTCAAAATTTTCAATGATTGTCAGAAAATTATTAATCTTATCATCATCTTGAAATGCCTGCCAGTGTTTAACATTGTCAAGAATAGAGGGTCTATGCCTCATTTCAATTTCATACCTTAGTTTCTGATTTATAGGTGGCTTGAAAGTACTAGCTACAACTGCCATCGAATCTTCCATTCTTTTATCTTCTCTTGGAATGAATTGAAGATTCAAAGCTTCAAAATAATTCTTGATCAATTCACATACTTTATTCCTATATGATCTTAGCCTTGGATGCTTGGTTTGACAAAGGTTTTTAATCTGTCTTATAATCAACTCAAAATCACCAAAAATGGAAATACACTGGATTCCCATTTGTTTAGCAATTTGAAGACTTAAAATTAATGCCTCATACTCAGCTACATTATTTAATGATTCAAATTCAAGATTAAAATAAAAAGGTAAAATATTACCTTCTGGAGATATTAGTAAAACTCCAGCTGATGTGCCATCCTTTTAATAGGCACCATCAAAATAACACTTCCAAATTTTGTTTGAACACAACTATTTATGTACAATTGCTGTAGAGAGCTGCTTCTCTGAGTCTTCAGCAAACTCTGCATCTTCATGCAACATAAAATAGGAAAGATCTTATTTTTCTTGACCATAAATAGGGGAATTTCATGCATCTTTCTTTGTGGTAGTTTTAACAAATCTTGTTTCTCTATATAACCTTCTTTATTTGCCATTAAACACAGAAATTACAAAATAGGTGAAGTCCAGTTTTAAAGCTCCTCCAAGCTTCGCTCCCCAAGATCTAGACAAAAGCATACCAAACCTAGCTGGAATATATGCAACCACTACATACATCATAATAATTTTGCCTAGAATTTGGGCTAGGGATACCACCATGTCTTTGATAAACCCAACACACTTCACCCTTTTTTAATCAAATAAATATGAGTCTCTATAGGGTTTAGTAATTTTTAAATTCAATTCTTTCATTACAGATAATGGCATGAGATTATGGGAAGCACCTGAGTCTAGCATACAATTATGAAGAATGACATCATGAGGAAGCAGTGATATATAAAATGGGGGAATAGAAGAATCTACCTCCTCCACATGTGGACCAAAATTGACCACTCATTTTTCTTCTTGCAAATTCACAGTATCACCAATGTCATCAGACTGAGAAAGATTAATGAATTCTGCAATCTCCTTCTTGTAAAATGGTGTCTTAGCTAGCTCAAGAAGAGGTACTTGGATTTTGATCTTTTCTAGCTCTTTTGATAAAATAAAATCTTGGTTTTGTTTGAAAATATTCTCAGGTTATTCTTGATTTCTGCTAGGATTAGAAATATGTTCAGGCACAGTAATGACCTTCTCCAAATTACTCGTATCAATAGAATTTTTTATGGAAGTCTCAACCTGTTGTATTTCTGTTCCACTTACTGGATTCATAGGTTTTTTCCCTTTATCTCATTGTTTTACTGAGTTCTTTGATTGTGGAGTCATCATTGGAGAAGGAACTAACTCTTGTTGTTTTTCTTCATCATCCTACGTCCTTGTTCTCTTTCTTGATCTTAAATCATATTTATTATGCAACTCTCCTTGCATAAAGTCTATAAATTGTCTACAATAATCATCCATCTCTTCTTGGTCAAAGGACACCTTATCTTCGGTGTATTCTTCTTCACATTATTCCTCTAGTTCTTCATATTCTTTCATGTACATGGTAGATATCTGATCTTCAACTTCCATTTGATCATCTTCAGTAGACTATGAGGGTGTTGCTTCTATATACAATGGTGCTTGAACTTGGTCTTGATCTTTTCTCTCCCTATGCAAGATTTGCAGGGGTTGATTTCTAAACTGAGGATTGAAAACTCCTCTGTTTTATTATGCAGGCATTTCAAAGTTTTTATTCTCTAACTCCATATTCACTAACTTATTTGACAAATTCTTGATAACCTTTGTCATGTCATCAATCCTCTGATCCTATGGTGATTCTTCTTTAGCCTTGAATTTCTCTTGAACTGACTACTTTTTCCTGCGATTTCCCAGCAACAGTCATGTTTGCTTCAATTTCCAAAGCATCAGTTTGGATTTTCTCAAGAGTAGGAGATCTCCTTTCTCTTAAAGTGAAACTAAAATCTGACTCAAAAGATAAAAAAAAAACTACCCTTGCTCCAAGAGGAGGGGGTTTCATTTCTATGGCTACACTATTATACAATTTGTTGAATATTTTAATAAAATCAATCATTTTTTCATTGGAATTTTTCTTGATTGTATTAATCTCTGTCAATGAGTAACCATGATCTCTTTCTTCACCCCATCTTCGGGTGAATTGTGTTTCTAATTCCCCCCAATTATTAATTGAGGCATTTGGTAAACCTTTAAACCATTTTATTGCCTCTCCATTTAGAGACTATACAAAAAGTCTCATCACTACATCAAGATGTTGTATATTTAAATTCTCAACAAAAGTGCAAAGCAATGGCAAGTATTGTTCTGCAATCACTTCATATTCACCAGTAAAATGAGGAAGTAACTTGAGGTATTCTTGGGGCATGAAATTCATAGGTTGTGGAAAATTTAACGGTGCATACCTATTCATTAAGAAAGTAGGGGCTCCCATGTTTACACCTTGGTTAACCGCTCCTTGAGTAGGTGGGGTTAGTGAACCAGTTGTGAATGTGGATGAAGGGGGTGAAATGACTGATATGGGAAGGGGTTTATGAACAATGGAAAAAGAACCAGCAGATGTATTTGGCTGTGATTACGTGAAGGTAAATGAAACAGACTCAAAATATTGTTCTTCTAACCTTGGTTCTTGAAAATGAACTGGTGGAGAAAAGGATTCTTGTTCTGAGAATGTGAGTTTCCGGGAAATATCATTAGATGAAGAGTTATGTGAACTACTTCCAGGTGCAGGCAGTGTAGGATCAGGTGTGGAAGGAGTTCTTGGTTTCTAAACCTTTTTAGAAATTAATTTTTCAGGATCTGACAAAATAGGAACTTTTTGTTGTGAGGTATATGACCTCGTATGAGGTCTTTTATATGCCATAATTTTGGAATAAAAACACAGCCTGATATTTCCTCCACTCTCAACAACTAAAGGAAATATAACAAAAACCCAAGGAATGAACTTTGCTTCTTCGTCCCAGGAAAAGGCGCCAAATTTTTTTGTATCTTAAGAAACAATCCCTTGGCTGTGGTAAGGAATCAGTGCTCAAGACATATATATATATATATATATATATATATATATATATATATATATATATATGTCACAAAAATATTATATCAGATGGTATTATCTTAATCACCTTCAGAAATTAATTGTTAAAACCCTCAAGAATATGATGTAATAAATGCTTCACAATGCCATTATTTGCTGATATTAATTAGAGTGACAAGAAGAACATGAAGGAAGCTCAAACTGATATGATGGTAAAGAGAATATATCACTTTAAACTTCAAAAGAATTTTATGTGAGTGGAATAGTTAAAATTAAGGAGCGCCCATTAAGGATATTTAACTCTTATTCACATATGTAAAAAGAGACCCACAACTACATTACTTCATTTTATTTCTAGAAGGAAAAAGACAGAATGGAAACTGGAAAACATATCAACGAAAACAGATGCAAGAATCTTGATCTTTCCTTCATTAATCATCAGAAATTGAGTATAAATTTGCAGTAATCCAAATGTCCAAAACTTGGAACCTTTTCCTTTCTTCTTTTTCTCTTTAAATACAATGTAAAGCAGTTTGTAACTGCTGAAACTACTATTAACTACTCATACTACTTGAAACTGCTTAAACTACCTATTACATATCAACCAAATGTCTCATTACAATTGAAACTTATTAATAAAGATAAAATAAAACTAAAATTCTAATCTATTTGTTGAATATGAATCTACTCCACTGCTGCTACATTTCCCTGATTATCTAACTCGTCCTTTTTAGAAGATGAGGGATCATTAGGTAGAATAGCCATCCAAGCTCTGCATTTCTTCCACACTTCAATGTTTGTCTTAGGTGAGTTGATCAGCTTGTGGTACTCCAGCCTAAAGGCAGTGATCCTATTGAATGTTGGTCACTCTGTAGATAAAGTCTTCACCATCCATAATAGCTGAAAATGCCTCTGAAGAAAATTAATAATTGTTGTTCCTTTCAAGATCTGAGTCTTCTCATGAGTATTATCCACCTTAATTTTTTCCAATACCAATAATGTTTCATAGGAATCCCATGATAAAATACTTCCTTTAAGATCCCAGCATGATGGCAATCCTTCCTTGGCTCTTTTGTCATACAGATTGTCAAATTTGTTCACTGCTTCCTTAATCTCTGTCAATTTCTTCTCAGTGGTCTTCCTACAAGTATTTTTAACAATCAACTTGTTAATATCTACAACATACATTATCATATCTTTAATATCATTTTCTTCTAACTCCTAATCAGTCTTTGAATCAATGAAATCAATAAAATTCTTTGCCCATATGGCTCTGTTAATAGTCTTCTGCTTATCTGCCATAACTTTCTCCTCAAAATCTCTAAAAATGCTTTTCTATTTTGATACAATAGTCAAAGATCCCCAGGATGCTTTCATTTCTCCAATGATTTAATTCCATATGTTATCTTTAGCCTGTATCAAAGTTATGTTTCCCTTCAATTTCTCCTTCAGGCTCTTGATTTCAGCATTAGTTGTTTGACAATCTGTCATGTATTTATCAATTTCTCCATCTTTGGCCTGCATTATTTTTGTTATTGTGTCCATATCATTTTGTGTGTTTTTGAGATCTTTCTCTACCATTTTCAGTTTGGTGTTTAATTGAGATAGTTATGCTGCTAGATCATCATTTCAAATGGAAAAATGATGGTACATGAATGGGAATCAATCTAGTTTTGCAGTGTCAGCACAATTTCCTTCAACTTAGAAATTTCTTCTTCTTTCTGTAAGAGTTGCTGAAGAAGGATTTCTTTTTCACTTTCCACTTATTCTACCTATGTTTCCATCGAATGCTCCCCTGTAGGTAACTTCAACTTTTTATTCAATACGAAAATCTCTGATTCTGCACTTTGTAGTAATGTCTACACAATAGACCTGTCATTTGGATCTACTCCAATATTCACAATTATCTTCTTGAGTTCTTCATTTTTCTTTGTTAAAGCCCTGGAGTTGGATTTCTCCAATTTCAATTGCTTGAACACCTTCCCTAGCATTTTCTCTGCCTTAAGAGCCATTGCATTAGTTTTGGTCAAATCATTCACTATTAATTGATTTGTTTGCATGTGTAAATTTACTTTATCAAGCAAAGGAATCTTTCTCACATCAACAGTTAAATTTACAGTATTAAAATTACTTGATGACCCTATACTCATATCAAAAGGGCGAGAGAGAGAAATCTTAAACTGATCTTTTTCTAGATCCATGACGGTCAACAATCTTGTCTGGTGTGGAGCTACTTGATATTCAGCCTATGCCTCCATGCCAGCCTTCATCTTTTGATTTCCTTCAGTAATTTGATAAAATACTTCTTTAATCAAAGGTATTTTCTCCTGAGCATCTCCATGTCTTCTTGGTGAGGCTGGAACATTCTGTTCATCTCCCAGCTGAAGCAGAAAACCAGGTTGAGCACCTGTTATGTCTTCATTAAATTTTGTTCTCTTTTCAGCTCTCTTCTCCTCATCTTCAGAATCTATAACTGCATCTTTAATCCTCTTTCTTGATTTCTCATATATGATAGGATTCTGTATATTAGAACAAGAAAAACCTGCAAAACCCTTATTGACTAGCTTCTCTATGTCAGGTTTACTTTCATGAACAAATGTTGAGTAACCATTTTCAACTCTCTTGTTTGAAATTACTTTATGAGGGTCATAAGACCATTTATCTCCTAACAAAAAGTGCATACCATCTAACATATTATTAACCTCATCAGTTGCTTTTCTCATTTTGACTATAAACGGACCCACAGACATAGGTAATTTAAAAATATGACCCTTTTACATAGGTACAAAATTTATTTGGTCAACATTAAAACTCTGCCTAATTAATTCTAAGGCAAATAATCTCATAGGAACAAATGTGGGAAGTCTATATGGTTCTATCCTAGCCCCATAAAGTTTGATCTCTGAGTAATCTTCATACACATACCAATCTCCAAATTTATAATTTGTACCCAACTGCAGAAATTCTTGAGCCTTTGGCAAGAAACATGGGGGAGAAACCCCATTCAAAATTTTGTAGGCAGTAGACATGAAATGATTTGAAAAATCAAACAAACCCTCCTCATTTTTTTTCCTTTCTTACTACATCAGTCCAAAACACTACTAACTGCATATTTTTATTTATATCCATGATGTTTAACCCCAAATGCAAGAATTCTTCCACATTTTGATATAAAAAGAGATAAATGATTATAGAAGGGAACCTAAATGACCCAATGAGTGATGAACTCATAAGTTGATTATTGATGACCTCCTGCGAGTAAGAAGGAATATCAAGCACTACTCCTAGCTTCATCATCAACGCTAATAGACCCAGGACTGATTTATCAATTATGTTGTCATCCTCCTTTTCTAGTATCCTTAATATACACCTCAACACTGGCCAAACCTCTGCATCAAATAATTCTATGGAGAATTATTTACTATCAGGTGAAAACCACTTCGTTTTTGGCCTTAGGAAGAAGGTGAACTGAGTGAATTCTTGTCCTGCAAGATTATCATAATATGTTGCCAAAGATTCGTCAGTGAATTGAACATAAGACTCAGACTCTAGGTAACATAAGTTTTGACGAATTAAATGGGTTGAGACTTGCAAAACATTCTCTCCTAGGCAATTAATTACAAAAAAATTACCAGGATACATAACAGATACCAGCCAATGCACACTCTCAGGAAAAAAATGAGTCTTAGGGATACATGCAGACAGTACACCTAACTTGACCATGGCAGAGAAAATAGGACAAGCTTTGTCATCAGACAGACTTTTTGATAAAAAGGAAGGTGTTCTAGAGAGGAAACAGTAACTCAGATATCCCTCTCAGTGTCCATGAGAGGAATATGGTTGGATGAGCTGGAAAGGGATGAACATTTAGCCATGATGCTACTCAGGGTGGCAAACAATGACGGGGTGATGGACAATGAGGAAAAATGTTGGTGCAATCAGGGTTGAAAAATTCAAAGGAATAACATTTAACTTGTGAATATAATATCAGGTTTAAATAGATGGCACAGGGTCTAGAAATTAAATTTTGGCTTGACATGCAAAATAATATTAAATGGTACCGTGATGTGGCTGAAAGTTGTCACCAACCAGAAGCTTACGTCATTATGAGAGGCCTCTGGAGTACGGAGTGTTCATTAGGGCCTTTCCCCTGCAGTGAATCCAAACCGTAGATCAAGATCGGCGGGCCAGTCAATGAGGTCAACTGTGGAGGCACCCTCCCCGTTAACTCGTGTGTTGAATGTGCCTACAGGTTGTCGACTTTATTCTCCGACCAGAAAATCTTCGGATCCTGCTCGCATACTTGCTCGATCATTAACTAAAGTGTTAGGACCCACCTTCTCAAATCCTTTAAAGTATTGAACTTTTAAATTTAAAAAAAACATTACAAATTTAATTAAAATATGAGGAAGCTATACTTTAACAAATATTTTATATATTTTTCCATTTTTTGGTATTTTTGAAAAATTAAAATAAAGGATATTGTAAATGAGCCACAACATGTACAATGAGCAAAGTAAACAAAGTGAACTAAAGGTTAATTTGGAGAAAAGTAATGCTTCAACATCCTACCATTGACTGGCCCATCTGGTAGATCTGATCCATCTAACTCCTTCAAAAAGAACGCATTGTTACCTTTGTAACTAGAAATGATATAGGGAACTTTCCATAGAAAATCAAATTTACCATGTTTACCTTTATATTCTCTTCTAGAATCCCATTTAAGCACTTGATCACCTATGTAAAAATCATCTTCCTTTGTTTTCTTGTCAAATATCCTTTTCATTTTATCTTGGATAACTTGTGATTTGACATAGACTTCTTCCCTGGTTTGCTGCAAATGTATAGTCTGATTTATCCTTCTCTTGATATCATTATGTTCTACTTGCAGTTCTTGGATCATCTTCATCACTCATACTCCTAAAGAGGATGGAAAAACATCATCCATTTCATATACTAGTTGATAAGGAGATGTACCAATGGACTTCTTGGTGGTTAGTTTGTTTGCCCATAAGGCATTAACTAACCTTTTTGTTCCAGGTCCTTTTGTTTTCTTCTAACAGTTTTTTGATGATATTAACCAGGCTTTTGTTTGAGGATTCATAAATTCCATTACCTTGAGGGTAATAGGTAGTGGAATGGCCAGGTATTATGTGGTATTTGTTATAGAAGTCAATCATTTTCTTAGATTTGAAAGCAACTACATTATCAGTAATTATCTTTTGAGGGCATCCAAATCTAGACAGTATTTTGTTTTCAAGGAATGAGATGATGATAGAATCAGTGGCTTGTCTAGAATGAGTGGCTTCTATCCACTTAGTGAAATAATCAGTGGCTGTCAAAATCCATTTATGCTGGGTTGAGGTGGGTGGGTGAATTTCACCAATGAATTCTATACCCCGTTGTTGAAATGGAATTTTTGTGGAGATGGGTTTAAGGGGTAAAGGTAATAGTTTTTTCATCCCTTCAAAGATCTGGCATTTGTGATAGGAGGTCACATACTTTCTAACTTCTGCAAAAAGAGTAGGCTAGTAAAAATATTCCCTCAAGATTTTATCAACAGTTGATTTCTAGTAAAGGTGTCCATCACAGTCACCTGCATGAAACTCTTCCATAACTTTATCAGCTTCATCTTTCAGTAAAAAATTTAATAAAATGCCACCATGATCTTTCCAAAATAGAGTATTATCTATTATACAATATTTCATTTCTTTTAACTTTAAGAATCTACCTTTAGTTCTAGACAAACCAGGAAGAGCTTGTAAGTTTAGTAAAAAAAATATGATATCTGCATACAAAGGTGAATCTAGAAAAGATTCACTAATTTGTGGAGTCGCCATCTCTTCCTGATCATCTAATTGAGCAATAAAATTTATATCTAAGGCCAGATAGTTCGATTCAACCATGATTTGGGCTAAACCTTGGCCTTTAATGAGTTTGGTGGGATTAATTTCAATGTCATATTCTAGAATAGTGGCAATCCATTTGCCTCTCTTACCATCAGTCCCATTTTGAGTGAGAATGTCCTTTACTACTAAATTTGGGACATATGCAATGATGTCTGAGTATAAAATATACACTCTAAAGTCTTTGATAGCCTTTACTAAAGCAAATGCTTGTTTTTCCATTATGTTTTACTTTAGTGTGGCATCTCTTAGGGATTTCCTGAAAAAGTAATGGGTTTTTCATAACCCTGATCATTCTTTTGTAGAAAGACTGCTGCAATGTTATGTTCTGAAGCAAAAGAAAAAATAATAAAATATTTTTTGAAATCAGGACTTATTAGGACTGGTGTTCTTGTAAGGGCTTGCTTGATTGATTCAAAGGATTTTTTGGCATCTACTATCCATTTAAGTTCCGAGTCTTTCTTTAACACATTATTCAATTCTCTAATTAATTCTGCCAAATTTGAAATGAATCTTTTAAGGAAATTAATTTTACGTAAGAATGTCTGTAATTCCTTGATATTTCTATGATGACTTGTGCTTAAAATGGCCTCTATTCTAGCTGGATCTATCCTAATTCCCTATTTTGAGATTATATGTCCTAAGAGTTTAGCTTCTTCAAGTCCAAAGAGTGTCTTTTTGGGATTCAAATAAATACCAAATTTTCTGCATTTAATAAACACTTGTCTGAAATGATCTAGATGTTCATTGTCTATTTTAGAGAATATGGTTATATCATCTAGATAAATAACAATAAAATCATGAATTTATTTGGAAAAAGATATGTCCATATCTCTCTAGAATGTAGCCCCTGCATTCATTAATCCAAAAGGAATTTTCAAATACATGAAAGTACCCCAAGGAGTAGTAAATTTTGTCTTTGGTTGGTATTCTGGCTGAACTAATATTTGATTATATCCAGAGAATCCATCAAGCAATGAAATATTGGATGATCCTACCACCCTCTGTAAAATATGGTCCATTTTGGGGAGAGGATAGTTATATTTTAGGCACACTTTGTTTAAGTTCCGGAAATCAACACAAATTTTGATTTCCCCTGTTTTCTTCCTAGTGGGAACTAAACTTGAAACTATACCAGAATATCTGATAGGTGCAATGATCTGTGCTTAATATATCCTTTTTACCTCATTTTCAATCAAAGGAATAAGAACTGGATTAATCCTCCTAAGATTCTATTTAAATGGTTTATGATCTTCTTTTATAGGTATTTTATGTTGAATGATGCTGGTGTCATAAGATTTAAGGTCTTCATAACTCCATGCAAACACATCTTGAAAATTCTTTAAACAAAGCTATGTATTTCAGTTTTTCATCTTGAGGTAATGTTTTGGATAATTTGATGAGATTAGGTTTTTGTTTTGTTCCTATGTTACATTATTCTATGTCTAATCTTAATGGTTCCATTTTTTGTTTTCTTGCTACATCATTTCAATAAAAAAAAATCTTCTAATGTGGCTAATCCCTTAGGTAAAAAATTATTTTTAATGTTTAAAATCTCATAATCATCATTTCTATTTCTTCTATTTCTACATTTTCTAATTTATATATTTCCACTTGAGTGAATTTAGTTGGTTAAGTAAAATCTAAATTATTTACATCTATCTCACTATCTCTAGTTTCATCTACTGTACAATCAATATCTATATTAAAATTTTGGAATTATCTCTCAGCATTCATAAAGTTGTAGATTTGAGAATCCTGTGTAAAAATCTTCCAATATTTCAAATTGTCTGGTATAGTAGGCCTATGTCTTACCTCTGTTGTGTATTGGTGATTTGGCTGAAAAGGCAATTTGTAGGTGCTAGCAAAGGTAGCCAAACTGTGTGCCTCCATGTTTTGTTTCCTAGGAATTACAACAAAGTCAATCTCAAGAAATTCTTTAATCAGATCTAAAATTGTTTCTCTGTTTTGGGTTAGTCAAGGATTATACACAGAATACTCTCCTCTAATTTGTTTTATGATTAATTCAGAGTCTCCCATGATAGAAACTCTTTTGCCTCCTAGATTTGTAACAATCTACAGTCCTAAGATTAAAGCTTCATAATCTTCCATGTTGTTTGTACATTTAAAGTTTAATCTAAAGGCATGACCTTCAGAATGATTTTTTTCCATGTTATGAATCCAAACTTCTGCTCCTGCTCCTGCTCCTAGTCTGTTTACTGAGCCATCAAATTCTAAGTGCCACATTAATTCATGAAAAATATTTTCACTGTTAACTTCCTTATGTTTATGTTTCAATGTTGTGTTTTTATCTATGCCAGAATATGAATTACATAAAATGAAAGAATCCATATTAGAATGTACAAAATAAATAGGGTATTTTTGTGGTTGTTCTGTACTACTAACCATGTACTTCATTAAAGTCTCTCTGTAAAGCTTTTTGGGTTGACCAAACACTGATATTGTGGCATAAGACATGTCTAAATGCAGAGATCCCTACATTTTTTATCCCCATGAGCAAGATAATAGCATTCCATACTTTGGATGGATATCAGAAACTACAATATCCATGACTATACGTTTTCTTGGATATTGGACTAAACTAACACATAAATATTTTATTAAGCCAAGACATTTAACTTTACTAGAATCAAAAGAGAAAATTTCTTTATATGGTCTGGTGATATCTAGATTCAAAGTTTCCATAATGGATTTTGGTATTAAATTGTGGGATTCTCTTGAATCTAGCATAGCATTGTGTAAGATTTGATCATGAATACTAAAGCTAATGTAGAAAGGAGGAACACCACATTCTTGATGTTTTTCATTTACCTCGGGACCAAATATTAGTTCTGGTTGATCATCATTTAGATTAAAAAATTCTTCTCCTTCACTTATGTTTAATGTTTCAGTGATCTATGATTTGTATAAATCATGTTTTACCAACTTTGTTAAAGGAATTGGTATTTTTAGTTTGGATGTTGAATGGTACTTGTGTTTTTCCTAACTGAGTGATTTCTTCTTTACTAACTGTAGTTTGAGTGTTTTTATCTTATTTTTATACAGTTGGTTTTTTTGTTTGTGTTTCCAATATTTTGTTGTTTTCAATCTTCTTGTTTGGGACAGTTTGAGTAGCAGTGGTAGTTTTGGAAGCTTTTGAAGTTTTAGCAACTGTTTTGGCAGCAACTGTTTTAGGACCAGCTAAATTTTTAGAAGAATATATTGTTTTAGTAGCAACAGATTTTTGAGGATCGACTGATGTTTGAACAACAGTATCTGTAATATCTACAATTTTAGGACTGGGTGTAATTTTTGGACTATAAATTTTCTGATTAGGATTGAAATTTTTCTGAGTTGAAATAGATTTTTGTTGGGTTTCTCTAGGGAGAATTTTAGTACTTTGGTTGTGGGAGCTTCTACTATTTTCTTAGTCTGAGTTTGGGTAGTTTTCTTAGTGGGAGATTCTACATTTTTCTTACTCCTAAGGTTATATTTCTTATGAGCTTTATTAATGGAAAATTCATAACCTTGCTTATAATCAAAAGATTCTCCAAATTCTAATTGTAACTGTTGAAGCATGCATAATTCATGTTCTTCTTCTGTAGGAAAAATAGTATTATCATAATTTATTCCCATTAAGTTAATCTGATTGTCTTCATCTTCTTCATTTTTGTGAGAACTTCCATCATAATTCTCTTGGAAAGGTGGTCTTATTTGTTGATCAAGTGTTGCTTCTCTATATTTACTAGTGTTGAAATTCTTTCTAAAGTTTGGATTTCTTATTTAAGGACCTTGTTGTTGATTATCCCACTGTGGTTTTATTTCCATATTTTCTAATCTATCCATCATTTTTTCCATAGATTTTTCTAAACTATCTATTTTATTATCTGATGTAGATGGTTCATCCCTTATAGTTACTCTTCTTTCATTTCTCATTCTGGCTCTCTTAGCTAACAAATTTGCTTCTACACTAACTACATTGCTTTGCATTTGTTCTAGTGTTTCTGGGTTTCTTTCTCTCAGTTGGTATGAAATATCAGTATCAAAACCATCAAGAAATTTGATTAAATCTAGATCTAGTGGGGGTTTGATGTTTTTTGGATTAGCATTATAGATGTTGTTGAATCTAGTACAATAGTCCTGAACTGATTCATTAGGAGCTCTTCTAACGTTTTCATATTCAGACAAAATTTGTAAGGGATTCTTCTTTTTCTCCCATATATTGATAAAAAATCTATGGAAAGTTTCTAAATCAGCTATATGATTGGCAGGTAAAGCTTTAAACCATTTCTTTACATCTCTAGCTAAATTTTTGGCAAAAAGTCTCTTTTGAACATCAACTTCATCAATTTCATGCAATTCATAGTAATCATTCATTTTGTGAACATGTTTTTGTGCAGTGTATTGACCAGTTCCACCAAATTGAAGGATTTTTCTTTGGTAATCTTGGGGCATGGCATGTAATTGGGTTGTTAATACCAATGGGGCATATCTGGAAGCCATGGCTAAGATTATAGCTTGGCTAGGAGGTGAATGTGTGGTGCTTGGTGATGAGTTTGAATTACTTGCAGATGAGCTTGGGATACTAGAAGATCTACTTGGAAATTATGTTGAAGTACTTGAAAATGTAGTAGCAGTGCTAGAATGTGAACTTGAAGTGTTTAGAGATGGAAATAAAACTCTAGGTTGAAGAGGAAGCTTGGAGATGAATGATTCAGTGGAATAAAGTGTAGTGGATATAATAGATGAGGTGGTATTGAATAAAGATGAATTTACAGACTCTGAATGAATGGTAGAAGGCTTAGGGGTATAAGCAAATAAAGCAGTCAATTCAACAGAATGTTGAAAATATGCTTCATCAATATCCTTCATCAAAGTTGCAGTTAAAGCCTCAATTTTATCAAATGGTTCAAGAGCTTGTTGATCTGAATCAAGTGAAATAGTTTCCTTCTTAGTTTCAATAAATGAAATGAAATTAGGATCTATCACACTGTCATAAATTGAACTTTCTGATTTAGTTCTAAACAAATATTGTTCAAAAGGAAAATCAAATTCAATATCTTGTATACTTGATAATTCTTTGGGGAGGGAATTAGCTTTGATTAATTGACTTGTACTTCCTAAACTTTATACTTTTCGTTTTTCTTCAAAATTCTGTCAGGATCATCTACTATTACAACAGGTTTTGGATCAAGATGAGACTTGGTATATTAGGTTCTCTTGGAAGACAAAATTTTAATTTTTAATGAAAATTCTCCTAACAACCTTAAGCTAAAAAAATGAGTAAAAATATTTTCTTTAAGGTTTATTTTAAAACTAAGGACTAATCTCCCCAGTATGGTCGCCAGTATTTTATCACTCCAATAATACTTAGGGTTGTTATTCTTTTGATTTAAAGAATATTAGAGTTAACCACAAACCTACTTTTAAGCTTAGGATCTAGCCTTCCTAATGCTCTAGAGAGGGATCTCTCTTTATGATTTAACTTTGTTGTTTTTAGTTGATTTTAGGCTAGTTATGTAAGATTAATTTGGTTTTGATTTTGGTTTAGTTTGGTGGTGGAATCACTGATTCAGATGGATAGATGTAGGTATTCTTTCCATTGGGCTAATGGAGCCAATGTATCAAGCAATAGAGCAGAATCAAGTTCCAAAGGAAGTGTTCACAGGGCAAGATAACTGAGCTGATTTAGATCTTTAGGTTGGATGATGAAATGGTTTCAATCGGGATGAGAGAGTAGTTAAGGATTCTTAGATCCAGATAATGAGGAAAATGACAGAGGTCAATCGAAACTAGGGAGCAATGAAGAATTCCCTAATCTGGATATCAGTAGAAAACATGAAAATGAAATAACAGTTCAAGACAAAGTGTTTTTAAACTAGTTCTGAAATAAAATTCTCGTTATACTTTTAGATTTAGAAAACATGCAAGTATGTGAAAAACTTCAGAAAATAACAAAGAACAATTGAAATTACTTCACTGAAGTGGCCCAACACATGAATCCTATAATATGATAACTTTATTGCTCAATCTAGTCTGCTGACTTGAAAATGGTACAATCACCCTCAGGTTTCAGATAAATACAACTATAGAAATGTTTAGTAATCCACAATCCACACACAATACTTCAAATTGTGAAGCATTTATACAAAATTTATTACAAAATATCCTACAACTAACTTAGGAATTATTCAAGGAATACAAAATATCTTCATGCAAGAAGATAGAGACAGATATCTAACTAATGCAAGTTGTCCCTCTTTATTTGGATTTGTTGTTTTCTTGTTGATATTTTTGCTGCTTTCTCTCTGATTGTTGCTCAATGCTAGTTGGCTTCTTCATGTTGTTGAGTGTCCTTTACACTGGATACTTTTAACTCTACTTTGTCATCTCTATTTTGACTTTAAACTCTGAATTTCATCTGATACACTTTAAACTATGTCTTTAAACTCTGTGAATTATCTTTATCTACATGCTCTATTATTGTTTTACCTTTCACTGTTCTATTTTAACCTTGATATTTTACCTACTATTTTTCACTTTAAACTGTCTGATCTATCTTTTTTTTTTCTAAGTATGTCTAAATTCTATTATGTATAAAAGTACTAGTACAAAACTGCACCAGCGTCAGCTAGGGAAGCCTGAACGCTGTGCTTGATAGTCAAGCAAGACAAGCATAATCGGGACTGCCCAGAACGGGAAACCAGTCCATTGACCCATAATGTCTGAGCTGCCCAAGAGGGAAACCGACTTTAAATTTACAAAAAACAAAATGAAACTGTAGCTGAAATAAGTAAACTGCCTGTACAGCAAAGCAGTATAGCTAAGATGCATATAATTTCGACTAGAACTGAAATAAACCTGGAAGCTAAAGCAATTATGATCCATGAGTAGGAGAGGGGTTTTCTTCCACAATTTTGCAGGTGAACATCTCACTGCTGTTCTCCTGATTTTCACCTGGAACATTTTCACCACCCGCGCGCTCTGTCTCCATGGAGGGTCCGTGCTGAGGAGCAAAGAGGCCAGGGCTATCACGAGGGGAGCTGTTGCTGAAGGAGGGAGCTGGCATAGTCGAGGAGCTAGGTGGAGCGAAGTTAGGGACTTCTTCTCGCAAAGTCACAGTAATAAATGTGGTGAGAGTGGCATCACAAGACGTGCAGTCAAACCTCAGCTCAGAGCGTTGAGAAGTTTGACGAATGGAGGGCCGAAGAGAGCTAACACCAGCGGAAGGGACATGAGGAGCAGGCGGGGCAGAGATGGTATCAGGAGAAATGATAGAGGCTATCTCAGGCGTAGAAACGAGAGAGGGAGGCACATATTGATGAGAAAGCCGACCACGAGTGGAGCCCCTACGTGCTCTCATGCGCTCGCGAAGGCGGGGCATGATGTTCAATTCAGAACCTGGCTCATCAAGATTTCCCTCGCAGGCAGTGGGAGAAAGAGAATTCTGGACACCACCTGTCTGAACAGAAGAAGCCGGAGCGAAGCTACTGTGACCACGAAGAAAAATAGTAGAGGAGGTAGTAGAATTACCTGACTGAGCAGTGGAGGCAAAGTACCAAATTCGCCGATTACACCAAGGACTGTGAGAGAAATGACAATTTGGAGCCGGTTCGAAACAAGCCACGATCCAGCAACGCTTCCCAGTATTGGTTTTAATGAATTCTTCAATGCTTGCAGGCGAACAGTTCACATGCAAAGGCGGAGGAGAGCAGAGGCCGCCCACTCCACCATTCAAATCGCTGCGGAAACTACCCATGCCAAACATAATCGCCATGTCCAGGAGATGAGTGAGCCTTCCAAGATAATAAGAGTTCGCACCAGGTGAGGAATTAATACAGTAGTTAATGGCAGTACCGGGAGCCACATGGGCTGCACCGGCGAGGTCCATCGGGAAGTGGACTGAGTGCCACGTTCCCTGATGGCTTTTAATCAGCCGCATCCGGCGAACTGTCTGATCTATCTTCACTTTAATCCTGAACTGATTTTTTTCCCTGCACTACTCTTTTACCTGTGACTTTTTTACTTTCACAGTAAATCATTCAACTTCTCCCAAGCCTTTGCATCTAGTAATTTTATCTTTACCATTCTTCTGAATATCTCATCAGCCTCTATATATTTTTCAAATGTAGACTTGTTTATGAATAGATGTTTTACCTCATGTTGGAGGTAAAAGAGATTTTCAAAACTCTGATAGAGTACTTTTCCTGTTGAAATTCCTTTCATGGAGGAATTATTGATTTGTTCCTTTGCCACTTCTGTGACTTTCTTATCATAATCCTCATCTTTCATCAGCCTGCCATTAATAACCAAAGCATTTGGAAGGCCTTTCTGCCTCACAATATCAAATTTCACCATGAACCTGGTTATGGCAAGTTCCATGTTCTAACAATTGTATTCAAGTTGTACCATTAAGTTCCATTTACAAATCACCTTCCCAACTTCTAGGATTGTTTCAATTTTGTCACTAATTCCAATTTCTTCTAATTCCTGTTTGTTCTTGGAATTAAGAAACTTAATGATTTCATTGACCTCTTCTGCCTTTTTACCAAGTTCTTGCTTTACTTTCTGAATGGATTCATTTTTTGCTTTTATCAGATCCTTCTTCTCATAAATAACTTGAATGGATGGCCAAATATCATTGACAGAGTCAATGATATTAGCCCACAGTTATTGCTTTGCCTAGGCAAGTGGTTCTTTCAATGTCATCTCTTTTTCTAACTTCTGTACTTTCTCATTCAATATATTTGACTTTTGTACTTCATTGTTGTGCATGATTTGTACTAGTTTCTTCTCATACTCTAGACTTTTTAACTATTCTTGAAGTCTATTTATTTCATTAGTCTGTATGGACATTTCTTGCATTGCTTTAACTAGTTTACCTGCTTCATCACTAGGCTGTGTTGCTACTGTAGATGATTATGTTGCTAAAGTAGTTGCATATGTAGTTGGAAGTGTTATATCTACTGGAACTGATCTGGCCAATGAATCTGCTAAAGTAGAAGGAATTGTTGTAGTGACTATAGGAATAGTAGTGACAGGGATTGCGTCCAAGCTGGCCTTTTTCTCCTACACTAACTTATCCATCTCATTTTCCATTTCTTTCAATTGGGTAGTTAACTCAAGAATGAGGTTCATCATCTCATATTTTTGGCTTTCATCCTGTAATACTTCTTTGGCCTGTGGATGTTCAATAGGAGGTAATTTGAGTTGTTTCTTCAATGCAACAATGTCTGCATTCTTTTTCTTTATGAGTTATTCTACAAATTTAATGTTTTTAAGATCATATCCTACCTCTATGACCAGTTCTTCTAATGATTTGATTTTGTTATATTTGGCTTGTGAGGAAGCCTTTTCTAACTTTAACTGTCCTCTGATGTTTTCTAGAGCATTTTGCATATTTTGAACACTCATGGCTTTATTGGCCATGGTAGAATACAAAATTTCACCAGCTTGCTTATGAAATTCTATTTGGTCTATAGGATGAAGATATTTGGCTTGCACTTCATATGATGTCTTCTTATAATCTGCTAATGACTTAGGATGTTTCATTGTGGGCTGCAAGAAAGTCATTTTCATCTTCCTAGTCTTGTAATCAAATGTTGAAAGCAACCTACTTTGGTCACTAGGTGTCTTCTTCCAGTATTCAAAATAAGTATCTTCTTTTAATACCTCATTCATGAGTTTTATCTCATTGTACTTCTGCATTATATCCTCTTATTTTTCTGTTGGTTTACTTGATGAAGACACTTCAACATTATGCTTCTATTGAATAATTTGAGTGTTATATGTTGAAGGTTGGTGAGTTTCCTCTGAAACTACTGGAGGTGCATTGTCTTTTACCACTGTATATGTATCAATGATCTCAATAGTTTCAAATTGTTCATTTACAAGATTTAATTTGGCCTTCTTCCTGTACATTAATTTGAATTTCGTTTCAATGGTGGTTTGAACTGAGTATGATCCTTATTCTCTTGGCCTTTTAGAGTTTCTATCTTTTGGGTCTAGAGTCTGCAAGATGGAACTAGTATCACCTTACTTCTCTGCCTCTTTTAAAGTGTTCTCCAACCATTCAGATTGGTTGGAGTACTTCTCAATGTCTGGCTTGGACTCATGGGCAAAAGGAGTTAGCTTAAATTTGATCCTTAGTTTGCTGATAAATTATAAAGGATCATAATTCCATTTGAAACTTTCACTGAACTTAAATTCTTGTAAATACTTTTCTACCTATTGAACAATAGTCCTGTTATTGCAGATGAATGGACCAATCTAGTTTTTTTTATCTTAAACTATGTTTTCTTTTTGGCTGACAAGAAATTTACTTCATCAGAGCTAAGGATCTGCCTGATATACTCAAGTGAAAATAACCTCATTGGGAGGTATTTTGGCAGTTTATATGGGTTTAGCTGACAACCATAAACTCTAATCTCTGTGTGGTTCTGATAAAGATACCAATATCCTGTCTTACTATGTTCTGATAATTGCAAGACCTTTTTTTATCTCATCACTGACTCTTGGTTGAATGCTGATGTTTAGCATGTTGAAAATCAGATAGATGAATGAGTCAATGAAGTCTTTGTATGTGAATTCTATGGAATCTATCTTGATTAATGAAGTCCAAAAAATTACTAACTGAGGATTACCTTCAAAATCCAATTTTTGAAGATTGATTGCAAATATTTCAGATTGAAAGTATAAGAACATATGGAACCAAACAGATGAATACTTGAACACTCCCTCCTATGGTAATTTAACCAGTTGTTCGTGGATTGTATCAGAGAGGTACTGGGAAAAATTGAATGTGGAAGTAGGAGGTTGACTAGGGGACAAAATAGACAGAAAACCTAGGACTGAAGCATCAACATGCTCATCAATGAAATAACCCAAAATACAAGACAAAATTGTGATGATATGCCTAGTTCTCTCTGAGAATATAGTAGTTGGATAAGGAGGATTAGTCTTGGGAGTTTCTATTGATGAGGGGATAAATGTTTGAAATATCTGGAACCTCTTGGGGAAGTCCATTGTTAAATACAACTCAGTGAGGATCTCAATAGACAGTGGGGCTTCATCAGGCCTAGGTTGAATTTGCAGCATCTGATTTATTGATTCAGTTGTGATAGTGAATAAAATCTCTTTACCATGGGTTATAAGGGCTATGCGATCAGGAAAATTACTAGTTTGATAGAGTCTGATGACCTCTGGACACTTTAAGTTCTATGGGACAATATACTTGGGCAAATTTGACTCCCAAAGGTAAACATCATCATCTTGGTTAATTGACTTATCATGGCTCTGACAGTGGAGCTCAAGGAGGTTGAACTCAGTGACACGGTCACTAATTTTGAAGTCTTCATATGCAAGGGGGGTATGTTCTACATCAATAACTCGGCATTGTAGGGGATTGAATGTTACAATACCTTGGGAAGTCATGTATTTAATTATTTTATTCAATTAATTACTCTTATGTTATCAAGAAATAAGATCAGGGCCTTAAAAATACTGTGAAAATATTATTACAGTCTATAGAAAGGGTTTTAAAGGCAACACTGGCTTACTATGGTCTGCAAAGCTTCAATTGATTAAAGGATTACTTTCTTTGCTTAAGAACAGGCCTTGGAAATTATAAATCACTAGAAGGGGTAGTTTCTGTTTGCAAAGAAGTTTTTGGAGGCATCAGAGGCTTTTTGAGGCTTCAATGGTCTTTATACTGCTTCAAATTGGTATGCACCTACTTTAGCAGCAAAGATTGTTGAATTTAGGAGTGAAATAAATAAATAATAGGTTTTTAGAGTAATATTTTCCGCAAACCTTTAAACAAAATAATGGTGAAAAAGGCTTGAAGGGTGGTCTTATTTATTTTTAACCAATCAATGATTAAAATTTAAGGCATGGGGTCAAATTCAAATGAGGGGTGGTATTCATTGTACAGACGGAAAAGAACCCGGTGGTTTTCACATCGTGAAAAGAAGGCGGGTGGTATTCTTTTGGGGGATGCAATAGAATCAAGGGTTGCCACGTAGCATGGAGCGGGGCTGGGAAAACACCTTATTTCACAAGATATTGGTGGTGTTAAATATTTCTCAATCAGAAATGCGAAAGAGGTTATTGGCCATTAGATTTTATCAATCAAGATCTAACAGATGGGTGGATGGGAGGGATCTGTCAGATATTTGATAGTCGGTGGGGCCCAAGATAATATTAAACGATGGTATATGTAAAGGGTTTAATATGTAATGAGTTTAGAAATATACAATAAGAAGGGTTATATAGCATGGTATGTATGTGGCGTCGGGAACTAAATATAAAGGGGAATTAATATAATACGGGATAAATGTATATAAAAGGTTTTTAATATAATAATGTGGGTTAATCAATAGAGTTGGGTTAAACTGTTAGTGGGAGTTAATATATAATGGTTAACAATGTATGGGAATGGGTTTAACCATATATATTAAACTAGGCTAAATGAAATATGATTCGGGAATGTATATGTGCGGGATATAAAATACACTAAGGATGGATTAAAATAAGATCGGGGTGAGATTTAGAAGTGGGGCCCGACTTTATTTAAAATATTTAAAACTTAGGATAAGTGTATTTTAGGGGTATTTTGAGAAAGGGGAAATTAGTAAAGGGATTTTTCCTTTTCCAAATGAAAATATGCATTTTAATCTAGGGAAAAGGGGTTTAGTAAGGGAAAAGAGTGAAGTAAGGGGAAAGGGTTAATATGAAGGGGAAGGGGTATTTTTACAAGGGAAATGAGTTTAGAAAGAAGTTAGTAATATGAAATGATAAATTTATTCTATTCATGCTTTGTGAAAACTTCTTCTACCTACCCATCATTTACCCTAATGTTTTTTCTTCATTTATTTGGGTGCATTTGAGCTTGCAGACCCTTTAATTTTTCTTTGATAAGCAAACTATATAATTCTAACCTTTCGACTTCCAATGGCTCAGATTAAACTGTTGAGCTCATTTATTATTCTCTACCTAAATACTAATCTGTCAAGATTAAACGGTTTAGCTAGATATTTATTCTCTAACTATCAACATGGAACTTTAAAAAAAAATGATTCAAGATTAAGTTGTTTGACCATCATGGATTGTGGCATTTTTGACAAGCTGCAAACAATCTTATTTTTCAAAGTAAAGTAAAAAGTAGTGGCATTGAATTTGCATCACTTTCAGGATCTATTTTTATCTCTTTTTGGTGGGGTTCATATTTTATATTATTTTTTAATATTTTTATTTCATTCCTTTTATTTTTATTTTAGGACTTACCCTCTTTACATTTTTTAATATGGGAAAACAATTTGCAGAAAGCAAAGTATGTGCAATATTACAAGACTAATCATAGTCAATTCAAAACTATGAATCCTATCATTATAGGACCCTAACATAACCTAATGTATTTACCTTACATAATAGTAAAAACATGATAATACATTTACATCATCAATTACATGAGGTAAAAACATGATTCCCCAAGGTAAAATTCAAATTTGTAGAAAAACTCAGAAAAATCAGTCAATTGTAAAATGCGCAACGCCATTTTACCCCAACTGGGAGGTTATTTTTTACTAGGTTTCAGGTGTCCAAATTGGCTCAAAGATAGCTTGTTGGAAATTCCCTCAAGTCTAATTTCCATAACTACCTTATTTTTTTAAAATGAAGCCCATTTTCCCTGTCCAAAACTAATTCTCCCAAGACTGGTCAAAAAGTGTTGAATGAGGGTGCATAAATGTAGAGTGTTGTTGCAAGAAACTTTTGGAGGCCTTCCTCAACTCCAAATTGAGCTCATAATAGATAATTGGAAAGATATATTTACCTAGTTAGCATTTGACTTATCAAGAAAATGATTTGAACACTCCAGCTAGGAGAAAACTTGATTTTTCCAAGGTCACTCCAAAAGTGCAACAACTCTTCTCTTGCACCTGTATTTTTGAAATTTCAATAAAACCATGACACCTGTATAAAAATGAAAGGATTTTTTTCTTCCTTAGCCTATGATGGACAAAAACCTCTCTCATGTTTGTCAAATTCATCCTTTTTTTGTCAGAAACACAATTTGAAGAAAAACTGGCTCTATGTGTGGCAAATGATTTTTTTTTGGAATGACTTCTTGGTAAATGATGGAGAAATGATATTATGATTTGGAATGGCCTCATAATTACTGATATGACCTAAATTATGCCTCTTTTTCTCAAATGTCTCATTTTCATAGAAAACCCTAGCTCAGTGAGAGAGTAAATTAGGGTTTAGTGCTTGTGAACAATGATGACTTGGGAACCCTTGGGAGAAATGGTTAAGAAAACGAAGCGAGGTCAAAGATAATGACGGAGAGGAGGTGAAAGTAGATTAAAATAAGGTGGGATGGGTGGGATGCAAAACCAGTGCTAACATCAGCTCCAGCTGGGGAAGATAGCTCCAAAGGAGGTGTCTAGAACCGCAGATCTCTAAATTTGAAGATCAGTGCCTTATCCATTGGGAAATGAAGTCCAATCTGTAAACTGAAACTAAAACTGAAACTAAAAATAGACTGCAAACTTCAACCCACACTAACATATCATCAAAGCCTTAGGGCCTTCACCTCGAGCTTCAAACCTTGATAAATTTGGTCAACACTTGTTGAAAATAAAATAAAATCAAACTGAAATGATACCAACCTACTCTAATCTGCTATACAATTGATGATTAGGTGAAATGATCCTTCAAGTGTAACCAATTCAGGAGATGGCTACTTACTGAAGTTCTTCTCTCACTTTCCTCGAGAAGGATGAATGATGTACATGTACGCAACTCAGAATAAAAACTGAAACCAAGACTTATGATGACAAAAAAAACAACATTGATCTTCTCCAATGCTTGCAAAATACCATTGAAGGGATCTTGAAAATCCTGAAGCATTACCTTGTCTTGAGATCCAGCAACAAAGATACAAGTACTCCCTTCATTCTGATTTGAAAGAAAACTTGGTTGATCTATAGGAAGGCTTAGGGAAGTATAACCTTATTTTATTTGAGTGTTGGCTAAAAATTCCTTAAGCATGAGAAATTCTGACTTAATCTCTGGAATTTTGTTTCTCTCAGGTTCATACTCCTCAAATTCATATTCTAAATCATTTTTGAATGGAAAATGTTCTTCAAGATTGTTAAACATGACAACCCTATCCTTTACATGAAAGAAAACAATATCTGTTAGTTGATCTCCTTGCAGGGAATCATCATCATAAATTGGTTTACTCACAACAATTTCCTGTATAGTTTCATCAAGCTCCTCATCGAAATTATCTTCATATTTATCTTACTTAGGAAAATCAGGTTCAGGAGAAACTTCATCAAATATGAAAATTGAAAAAGGAGATTGTCTTTCTTCATGCTGATCTATAAATTTAGTTTCAGGATTGTCCTCATTTAAACTTAGATTTTCATTTTAAAAAATGGAAGAAGTTCTACCAACACTTTCTTGACTATGTGAACACTGCAAACCTGCTTTAACTTGGACTGCAATATGACTTTTCAGGAGTTGATCTATCTCATCTTCAGACAGAGGAGAAAGTACTTTTTGTTTTCTTTTGATAACATAGTACTTGTCTTCCTTTTCTCCTAAATATTCACAAGGATGCTAAATATATTATTTAACCTTTGGCTTATCAAATTGTTGTATTGTTGCAAGAATTGTCTCATGTGGGAAGTATTTATGAACATCAAGACAATATACATCATATTTTTCTTCCATGAGATAAAACACTTGCTATTTTTGGTGATGAAAAGGACTATCACACAAAGCCTCCAAGATCGCTTCATCCATGAACTCATTATCATCATAAGGATCCTCTAGATTTTGAATGAAAACCTCAAATTA
This sequence comes from Pinus albicaulis, assembly GCA_034641835.2. Taxonomy (NCBI): domain Eukaryota; kingdom Viridiplantae; phylum Streptophyta; class Pinopsida; order Pinales; family Pinaceae; genus Pinus; species Pinus albicaulis. Next base: position 898,772,172 of record CM076579.1, read on the forward strand.
ATCACAAAATTATTAACCAAAGACAAACAAGGGTAGGACTCCTTGTATTCTTCATAAATTATTCAATGGAAAACTCTAAGAGAACAAATACTGGCAGGTAGCAAACCTTCATACCCATATCGTGCTTTTCCTTCAAGAGAAGCCATGAACATCTTTAAAAGACAATCTTTAGGAAACTCAACCTTCAACTTGTGTGTCTGCATGTGAAATTTAACTAGATGTAAAGCAACATCATTCCTATCATCATCTTTAAACATAGGAAAATTCCTTTGCCAATCTACCTTAGGCATTTAATTTGGGAAACCTGGAATGTGATCCTAGATGTAAAGATTTGGGCACTCCATCCTTAGCAGTAGAAGGCTACACCTCCTCAAGCTCATTTATCACTTTGATTTTCAACCCTCTTTTCTTCAATTCTTCCCGAATCATCTCCATTTGGTATTCCATTTATTTAACATGTCCCTTAAGATTTTAACTTTGAGACTGCAACCACAAGTTTCTTTTTTTGGTGCTCTTCATTATTCTCCTCAAAGGAAGTGTTATTTTAAAAAAAAAAATGGCATTTGTCAGTGATTTTCCATATTGGTTCAGCTGATCATTCATTTTCCCTTCAAAATCTGCAATCCATTTTATGCCTACCTTGGCCTCCTATAGTTCCAATTTAACTTCAATGACCTTTTCTCTGGCCTCTCTTAACTGCTCCTGCAATATCTGTACTTCAATATTTTCCACCATTTTCTCCTATCCTTTCCTTTGTACAAAAACATCTTCTGTTGCTGGAGATAGGTCTATGATGTTTTCTATGATAGTCTGCTTTCCTTTGTCCACATTTTCTGTCATCTTGGTTTCCATGACACCCTTTGCAAACTATAACCTAGTTAGTGGTTTCCTTGGCTGGAATATGAAATCTGCTTCTTCTCCTGCAAAATCTATTTTTTTAACAGTATTACCTTTTTTTTTCTTCCTTTTGTCCCCTTCAATGTCTTTTTCTTGGAAAATTTGAGTTTCTTCAATGTCTATTGCTTTGAGGATGTCTTCAAGTTTTCCCTTGGAAATGGTTTTTCTTCTAGTTATCCTTATGCTACCATGTTTGCTAATTTTTTGTTTGTTTCTTGCAAGTGATGGTTGTGGGATATCTACCTCTAGTATAGGTTCTGCTTCAACATCCATTGGCTCCAAGATAGGCTCTGCCTCTTCTTCGTTAATACATTTTGTCACTGCTGGAGATGAAGTAGTTTTTGTCTTTGAAATATTCTTAGGTGTCAATGAATCAACTTCATATCCATTGAGGAAAAGAAAATATACCCAATCTCTATTTAATTTCTTCAATTATTCTAGCACTAAGAATTTAATTAAGCCATGGTGAATTGATGTCTCACTACCTTCAACCCTGGCTTGGACCTTACCAGACATCTTACCTAACCTCCTAAACAAAAAGAATGGCAGATCAAGGGGTTGCTTACCAGTGAAATGTAAAGGAGCCTAAAATGGTATAGGTAAACCATATGAAACCTCCCCTCACAGGTAAAGTACTTATGGATCAAAAATATCAAATTAGAATAATTTTCCTTCATAAAACTCCTGATAATGTCAAATTCCATGTCAGCTCCAATGTTCTATGGTTTGAAAAATTCCTCACAGCTCTTCATTTTGAATTTAGTGGCTTTGAACCACTCTTCACCTTATCTTGGTATCTCTGTAGCCTGAGAAATAGTATCAGGTGATACAGTGAAATTTAAAACTCCCACCTTTGAGGTTGTACCTATAAATTTGATTGAAAAAACCTTTGATATCTGGGCATGAAATCCTTGAAGCTTCTAATAGAACTGCAAAATTTTGACATTGATGAAAGCATTCGTGAAACTAGGGTCTTCATTCAATAGCTTTAGGTCCATAGGTTCGTATCCCACACAATATCCTCCCTTATTTACCTTCTTCTTCATTTCCTTCTTGCTTTATAACCTTGTTGTCACCCTTACTATGACACCTACAGAAAAAAAAAAGAAAAAAAAAAACCTAGACAACAACCTGTTTGCTGATGAATTAGCTCTTCAAATATGACACTAGGCTGCTACATGCAAGGCTCTTACAATAGATGACTGAGATATGCTTAGAGATGAATTTACAAATTCAATTAGAAATGTAGGAGAATGATGCCAAATGTGAGAACAAAAAGTTAATAATGAGGGTAATTACGATCTTGCATGCTTGGGTGATAATGATAACTAATTGGGTGACCTCACCTTTACCCCTAACCATCAGAATTTTGACACCTCACCATGCTTTGTTTTTTCTACAGAAAAAAACGATTCCGCATCAAAGATAGTTGAAAACCTGGAAGATTCGCTATGGAATTGTCAGGTGATTCTATAGCGAAATCTGCCATTCTGTAGCTATATTCGCTACCGAATGATGAAAAATAAGACAGGTGGCATATGTTTGATTTGAGGCCATGCATGTGAAAAATAAATGGAATAGAGTGGATTTGACTAAGATGACATGAATCATGGGGGGTTTTATAATTAGGGTGAGACTTATTTCATGGCTTTTCCATGAGTTTCATGAACCATTCTATGAAGACAAGATGAAACCTAGGTAAGTGATGTGAGTGACCCTATCAATGAAATTTTGAAAATTTATGAGTGATAACAGGTAGGATTAAGGACTCAAAATGGGATAACTTAACTCAATATTCATCCAACTGATACCGGACTTCCGTTCTTGAGACTTCTAGAGGAAGAAGATTCTCCTCCATTTTTGGAGAACCTTCCTGAAGAGGACCAACACGATTTTTCACATTAATTCCCATGCTACCAACGTTGTTTACAAGTTACACACGGGCTGACAAGTGCGAGGCTATATAGGAGAGAAACACGTTGGGCTTGCAGATTAGGGTTTTCATAATATTTTTGTAGGAAGGCTTTGAGGCATTTCTTTTTTTGGTATTCATGGATTTTTTGAGCATATTATTCATGGTGAATATTTTTTCATATATTTTGTCACTTTACGAAATTTTTGGTATGAGTGACACAAAATATGACACTTGAGATAGAGAATAGGGAATGTGACAAAATATTGTATAACACTGAGGAACGGGATGATGAAGGATTTTCATTAAATAGAGATTCAATGTTTCCATGTATTCCTAATCCTAAAGATTATGAGACCACCACTGATGAAGTTGAGGATGAAGAATTTATTACAAATGATAATTTGACTAAAAATAAAGAGTAAAAATTTCCAATCATTGCTAATCCTAAGGATTATGAGAGCACCAGTTGTGAAGGGGAGGATGAAGAGTTTCTTGCAATTGATAATTTTAGGGGCATATATCTGAATAATGAATTTTCTCTAAGTGAGTGTTTCAAAGGCACTCATGGTGATGAAGAATTGAATCCTCCAAGGGAAGATTTCGAAAGCATGGATGAAGATGGTGAAGAATTACGTCTGAGTCAGGGTTTCAAAAATGCAGATGATTTTTGTGAAAATTTTTCTTCAAGTGAGGATGGTAATGAATATTTTCCAAGATATGACGATGATGAATTTCCTAACTATGTTCAGAATGAGGATAGTGAGGATAATATTCCTCCTAATGGTGATGAAAATTCTTCTAAAAAGGACAACGAAACGATGAAGCCGTTGCAAGACAATATTGTAACTAGGAGTAGGACTAGACCATTTCATATCAATCCAAAATATTCCAACTATACACGGGTTAGGTCAACATATCTCACAAGTAGAATTTCTATCAGTGATGTGATTTCAAGTGAATTTTTTCGAAATGATTTCTTGAAACATATGGATTTCAAGTTTGCTTTGTAGAAAAGGAAAATATATTTTTCAATGAATAAAAGAATGCAAAATTCATATTTAGTGGGCTGCATGCAATCTACACTACCAGGTTATGATTATCATATTGGGAATGTATTTCTCTGCAAAAATGATTTCAAAATGTTGCATTCAATTGGTAATTTTAATATTTCAAGGATCCAAGAAAGACTGGAAAAGGATCCCAGATATTATTCACAAGTACGTTATAAACGAGAGGTTGGGTCGTTAGAAAATACTACTATGTAATGGATGAAAGACTTCTTTTCAAAACATGGAGAATGTATGCAAAATAAGGGCACAATACATATTCCAAATAATTTCTCGAGATGAGAAATCTACAGCTTATACAAAGAATATGCAGAAGGTGTTAAAGGAGTTGGTAAGTTTATTACATATTCATATTTTATAAGGTTATGGAAGATTGAATTCAATAATGTTCATATTCTTAAGAAGACAAGGATTGGGGTTTGTAGTACATGTGCTTCTCTTAAAGAAAAAAGAGGTATGCGTTCATAACATTATTTTTAAAAATTGGATAGTTATCAACTATGAAAATATATTTATTAATAGGTTTATTTTATTTTATGTGCAGATTTGGTTTTCAAAGCACTTCAAGAGCATCGCAATCAGCAAACAAGTGAAAGACAAAAAATTTGCAAACATCGAAACAAGTGTTTTGTTAATCCAAATAAATATTTTGGTTTCATAATTGATGGTATGGACCAAAAGAAAACACTTTTGCCACATTTTTATTCACACCAAAACATTTACAGGAGGAAAATTTTATTCATTTTCACTTGGTTGGTTGTATGGTCTTGAATGAGAAGATGTGTCCAAGGGCTTACTTCATAACTCCAAATAATCATAATGATTCAAATCTGACCATAACTATAATCCAAGATGTGGTTACTCATTGGTTTAGTATTATTCCTCAATTTTTGTATGTACAATTAGACAACACAAGCTGTGAAAACAAAAATCAAGTTCTTTTTGGGTATCTAAACATGCTCGTTGAATTAGGAATTTTTTTAAAAGTAAAGGTTGGTTTCCTTCTTGTTGGGCATACTCATGACCATATTTATCAAATGTTCAATCATTTTTCAGAAACATTGAGGAGGAAAGATGTTGGGAGCTTGCCATCATTAATTGAATGTATTAAGAAAACATACATTCCAGAGCCAATTTTTTAGGTGTTGGAAGAATCTATAGACATGTGAATGTTTATTCTGGGATTGCATGGTGAGGTGAAATACATTGAACAACTTAATGACATTAGCTTCCAGCATCAATTTCATATCAAAAAAATTGATGGGATAAAACTTATATGGGGCAAGAAGTATTCAGTTGTTGCAGAATGGGGGTCATCATCAGGTTTAGCATTTTTGAAGTTCATTCCAGAGCGTCCAATATTTGCATCAAAGATATTTTTATTACAATCAGTTATTGAACTCCATAATGCACGAAGGCATAAGAGAGATAAATTATTCTCAATGCTTGGAATAAATTAAATATGTATTAGAGATACATACGATTAATTTTATGTTGATGATTCAGTTTGGCGAGAGTCGTTTTTCAATAATCAAAGTGATATGATTTCAACATCAATAAATGACAATATACTTTAAAAGACTCGATTTATTTGGCCACAAAATATGCCAAATGAACATGAGGAAAGTCACATTATTGAAAAACAACAGTCTCAAGGTATTATTAATTCTACAGAGGTAGAGGAAAGAGAAATCTATATTGGTTATAGAAGATCACATGCACAACATGAAGCCATGGGATACCTTTACAAGGGTTTTGTGCAGGATGTTAAGGAGGGTTGCATGATAACATTGTTAGCAGGTGGAGATCCACTTGGCTATCCATTATGGGTTTCCAATGTTATAAAGGTCATTAAATAAAATAAATATATTATAGTTATTGAATTACATTGTTATGCCATAAATACCCACCCATTCAATGGTGTGTACAAGCCAGAGATGGTAGTTGATAAAAAAAAAATGGAAGAAAGAGAAAAAGAAAGGGCACAAATATAAATCGTCGCAGCACATGCTTCTTGAAATTGGAGTATGTTGACATACTTGTGCATGGATACAATTTGACAAAGGGATGAACCCTGCGCTTGAAGAACATAGATATTTGGAAGAAATTTCTTCCAGAAGATATAGTGTTAAAATGGGACTCTACTAAATCTAGTCGTAGATCTAGAAGACTTTTGAAACCTGAAATGGTGGGCATGAATGTTGAATTATATGGATAAATAGTTGATGAAAGAGAATAATATGTATAATATTCATCTACATCCAATCATTCATCTGAATATGTAGGTTCTGATGGTGTGTTGGAACCTATGACGGATTTTGAATAAATTGCTAAGACATTTTACATAATTGATGTTTGCATGGTAACTTGAAATAAATATTTTGACTTCCATATGATCTTACATGAAGTTATGAGTCATTTCTATATTTTTATCTATGTATCAAAATTGTTGGAATTTTACGATTTTTTGAAGACCTAATATTTTATATTTAATTACGTTGTTAAAAAATGTCCAAATTGTAACCCGAATTTTTTTTATTATTCCAGCATCAACACTTTTTGTTTCAAGGGTGTTTTTTCAATCCTTTTTTCAAGATTGGTTTTTAGCATAATTTAAAAAAAATGTTGAAATTTGACCCTAAAGAAAAAGTGTGTTGTGGAATACACACTTTTTGTTTTTGGGATGTTTTTTCATGTTTTTTTAGTTTTTTGGGGCAAGAGATTTCGTTTTGAGGTAATAGTTCCCATTTCATCGGTAAATTTGTTAGATGAGGTATTATGTGATGTTGCTCCTCTTGAAGTTTGTGGTGTATTATTAGGCCAACCATACTTGTGGAAGTGGCATGTTATGTATGAGTCTAGGCTTCGCACTGTTATTATTACTTTAGACAACAAGTTGTATAGGATACCAGAGGTAGCCTACCACCATATCTTTGATCACTGGTTTGAAATGCAATAAGCTCATTTCCTAGACTAGGAAATTTTTCTTCCTTATGATTTTCCCTCAGTGCAAGAAGAGTACTGTGGTCGTGACCTCTAGACATGACTCCTCCACATGGCAGTAGCAGATGGACAAGTTCATGAAGGAGTAAAACGACATTTTCATCTCACCCATAGGGGTACCTCTACACTTTCAATTCAAGCACCCCATTGATCTATCCCCAAGTGCTTCACTTCCCAATGTACCGATCTATCAACACTATGTTTTGGAGAATGATGAAATCAAGAGGCAGATTTGGGATTTGTTGCAGAAAGGGAACTTCAGGGCAAGTTCATCACCCTGTGGGAGCTCGATCATGTTGGTATAGAAGAAGTATGAGACCTGGAGACTCTGTATTAACTATCAGGTATTGAACAAGATCATTGTTTGGAATAGCTATCAATCCCATAGATTGATGAAGTTTTGGATCATCTCAAGGGGTCCAAATATTTCAGCAAGATCGACTTGAAGTTCAGGTATCACCAGGTACCAGTTGAACCATCCAATGTGTGGAATACTTCCTTCAAATCCAAGGAGGGCCTTTTAGAATGGTTGTTCATGCCTTTCAGGTTGATGAATGCCCCCGCAACCTTTATGATGTTGATGGATGACATCTTGCGACCCTTCACCAACTCATTCATAGTAGTGTATTTGGATGACATCTTGATCTTAAACCAGAGTTGGGAAGAGCACCTCTGCCATCTTTGACAAGTCCTCCAAACTCTGTGACAATACAAGTTGTGTGCTAATTTGGAGAAATTCACTTTTCGTATGACCCAGGTTCAATATCTGGGGTACATCATTTATGAGCAAGGTGTGCATGAGGACCCAGCCAAGATAGAAGTCATTCGATATTAGCTAGCCCCAACCATTATAAAAAATCTCTACATCTTTCTGGGTCTTTCCAATTTCTACTATAGGTTTGTTTTGGGGTTCTCTCATATCACTTGGCCTTTGAGTCAAGTCACCAAGGGTGGAGAGAAAGAAAAAAAAATTGGTCTGAACCCCAAAAAAAGGCATTTTCTGAGTTGAAGCATCACCTCTGCTCTACATTGTTGAAAATTCAACAAGAAATGTGTGTCCAATTTAATTTTCCTTAATTAAATTGGATAATAAAATGTAATCTTCTCATATAATCACTTGTAATAGTTAACTAAGTGTGATAAACTAATTTAGCTCAATAATTTCAAGTTGAGGGTGGTTGGTGAGGCATGCAGAGTGATTCTATTAGTTATGGAGTTCGAATTGCAGTTAGTGCATTAGTTTAATGCATGAGAAATCAGTTAAATCAATTTATTGATTTAAAGTCAATTGAACTAGTTGTAAGTGTTTGTTGCACTAGTGAGAGATCAAGTGAATTAAATCATATTTAATTCACATGCAATGATCTACCATGCAACTATTAATAGTTGCATGCATGTCAGTTCCATTGGAGACCCAGTTGAGACAAAGGTTAAATGGATGTTAACTATCAGTTGTATCATTAGTAGACTTCCCGCATGCAGTAAGAAAATCATAGGATTTCCCATGAGAGTTGCACAGTTTTGGAAGGCTGAAATTCCTAAAGAATAGGCATTTCATTCCACATGAATTGCGCAAGGCAGACATGCATATTAGAGGCAGGAAATTTGCTAAGTGTTGGTCGATTTTGTCCGGGTCAGTGTGAGACAGTTGTGAGAGTGTAGGAGACTCTTGTGAAAAGAGTGAATTGTAATTGTTTCATGATTCCTTGGTGAATATACAATAGAAGATAGAGGGGTTTCGAGCAGCAACCTTTCCCCGAGAAAAAATATGTGTTGTGCTTTGATTTTCTTCTTTCTTTACTTCTTGTGATTGATGATCGTGTTTATTTTCCACAAATGATTTGTAGAAGGATTTAGTATCTTTATTTAGTATATCACATGGGTTAAATCCATTGATATACATCTTGTTTGTATAATTTCTACATGGTATTAGACCACAGGAAATCACTATAGTGGAGAATAAATTGATTTTGTGGTTGAATAGCATTCGAATTTTCAAAAGTATTCTTTGGTTGATCCAGGTGGATATTGGTGGCCTCCCATCTATTCCATTTGGACCCGCAACATCAATTCTTTCGGTTTTGAAGCTTCAACACAACTTACTATTTTTAGCAGGTTTTCGGGTCCTGCATGCCCGGAGCCATTTTGGGACATTAATTATCTAGGTGGATATTGGTGGCCACCCACTGAGTCCATTTGAACCCCCACCATCATTTATTTTAGTTTGTAAGTTTCAACAAAAATTACTATTTTTAGCAGTTTTTCAGGTCCTCAACTTCCAGAGCCGTTTTGAGGCCCTAAAAGATGCCTTTTGGGAAAACTGAGAGCAACATGGGTCGTGGCCTGATGTTTCTCACTCAAAAGTTGTATTCCTCGGATCGATATTTCTAACGAGCTATTGAGTGCGTCAAACGGATATTGGATGCCAAATTTACCACCCCAGAAAGTTGAAACAACAATATACCCAAACGGGACCCACAGTTTTGGCGCTTCATCTCCTAGGCTTAGGTTTTTGGACGTTTCGGATTCTACATTGTTTCTCAATAATAAATAGGCCCTCGACCCTAATTTTAATATAGTTTAGGGGCTGGTAGCCATCACACCTCTTCTCAGGGATACGCTACCAGTGCCCTAGTTCATCCATTTCCATTATTTCGATAAGCATGTTTCAGTCAGTTGTTTTGTAACACAGTTCATAGGCTTGTAGCTGCCACATCTCTTCTCAGAGATAAGCCTACCAGCGCCCTAGCTGTTTATTTACATTCTGTCTGTAAACAACTTTCAGTTCTGTAACACAATTCAGAGGCCTGTAGCTGCCACATCTCTTCTCAGAGATATGCTACCAGCGCCCTAGCTATTTTATCTCAGTCATTTGAATATAATAAAATGAAGCATTATTTCCATTGCATCTCTGTATCTATGGAAATATCTGTATTCTCTTGCATTCCTGCATAAATCTAGATTAGTGGTATCAGAGTGAGCCTTCTCTTTCTCTATTTTCTTTTCATGTCCCTAATGCGGCCAGGGTATAAGGAGTTCAACCTCGCAACCCCGACGACCCCCCATGGTGGAAGGAAAGAAAGATGAGGGAGTAGGAGATCCTATCAAAATATTTCTCGAGGAGGCCCTCAAGAAATAGAGGAACACGATGACGGATAACTTTCCCCAGATCCTTTAACGACTGCCCATCGACGACACATCTACATCCAACACATTTTCCAACAGGTCTGCGCCATCCTAGACAAATCCAATACCAAGTTCAACAGAATTTCCCTCGCCATGGAGGAACTTAACGCAATGGAGACCATTGCTTCCTAAGGAGGGAGGAATGATCCGGGTGGATATCGGTGGCCTCCCACCTATTCCATTTGGACTCGCCGCATCAATTCTTTCAGTTTTGCAGCTTCAGCACAACTTATTATTCTTAGAAGGTTTTCAGGTCCTGCATGCCCGGAGCCATTTTGGGGCATTAATGATCCAGGTGGATATTGGTGGCCACCCACCAAGTCCATTTGAACCCCCACCATTAGTTCTTTCAGTTTGTAATTTTCAGCAAAACTTGCTATTTTTAGCAGGTTTTCAGGTCCTGAACTTCCGGAGCCGTTTTGAGGCCCTAAACGACACCTTTTGGGAAAACAGGGAGCAACATGGGTTGTAGAATTTGACCAATGTTGCTCCCTCAAAATTTATATTCCTCGGATAGATCTTTCTGACGAGCTATTGAGCGCATCAAATAGAGATCAGATGCCAAAGTTATGTCCCCGGGAAGTTGAAACACCAATTTACCCAAACGAGACCCACAGTTTTTGTGCTTCATCTCCTAGGGTTAGATTTTTGGATGTTTCGGATTCTACATTGTTTCTAAAAAATAAATAGGCCCTTGAGCCTCATTGTAATACAGTTCAGGGGCTGGTAGCCATCACATCTCTTCTTAGGGATACACTACCATTGCCCTAGTTCGTCCATTTCCATTATTTCTATAAGCATGTTTTAGTCAGTTGTTTTGTAACACAGTTCATAAGCCTGTAGCTGCCACATCTCTTCTCAGAGATAAGCCTACCAGTGCCCTAGCTGTTTATTTACATTCTTTCTGTAAACAACTTTTAGTTCTGTAACATAGTTCAGAGGCCTGTAGCCGCCACATCTCTTCTCAGAGATATGCTACCAACACCCTAGCTATTTTATTTCAGTGCATAAATCCAGATCAGTGGTATCAGATCGAACTTGCTCTTTCTCTATTTTTCTTTTCATGTCCCCAATGCGGCCAGGGTATAAGGAGTTCAACCTTGCAAACCCGACGACCCCCCATGGTAGAAGGAAAGAAAGACGAGGGAGCAGGAGATCCTATCAAAATCTTGCTCGAGGAGGCTCTCGAGAAATAGAGGAACGCGTTGACAGATAAATTTTCCCAAATTATTCAATGGCTGCCCACTGGTGACACATCTACATCCATCACGTTCGCCAATAGGTCCGCGACATCACACGTCAATGCGGAATTTCGGTAGAATTACCCCAGCAGAGGAACTTATGACGGAGACCATTTCTTCCTAAGGAAGGAGGAATGATTCAAGTGGATATCGATGGCCTCCCACCTATTCCATTTGGACCCGCAGCATCAATTCTTTCAGTTTTGTAACTTCAACACAACTTACTATTTTTAGCAGGTTTTCCGGTCCTGCACGCCTGGAGCCATTTTGGGGCATTAATGATCCAGGTGGATATTGGTGGCCACCCACTGAGTCAATTTGAACCCACACCATCAATTCTTTCAGTTTGTAACTTTCAGCACAACTTACTATTTTTAGCAATTTTACAGGTCTTGAACTTGCGGAGTCGTTTTGAGGCCCTAAACGACGCTTTTTCAGAAAACAGGGAGCAATGTGAGTCCTAGACCGATGTTGCTCGCTCAAAAGTTGTATTCCTCGGATAGTTCTTTCTAACGAGATAATGAGTGTGTCAAACGGAGATTGGATGCCAAAGTTACGTCCCCAGGAAGTTGAAACACCAATTTACCCAAACGAGACCCACAGTTTTGGCACTTCATCTCCTAAGGTTAGGTTTTTTCACATTTCGGATTCTACATTGTTTCTCAACAATAAATATGCCCTCGAACCTCATTGTAATATAGTTCAGAGGCTGGTAGCCATCACATCTCTTGTCAGGGATATGCTACTAGTGCCCTAGTTTGTCCATTTCCATTATTTCTATAAGCATGTTTTAGTCAGTTGTTTTGTAAAATAGTTCATAGGCCTCTAGCCGCCACATCTCTTCTTAGAGATAAGCCTATGAGTGCCCTAGCTGTTTATTTACATTCTGTCTATAGACAAATTTCAGTTCTGTAACACATTTTAGAGGTCTGTAACCGCCACATCTGTTCTTAGAGATATGCTACCAGTGCCCTAGCTATTTTATTTTAGTCATTTTATTATAATAAAATGAAGCATTATTTCCACTGCATATCTATATCTATGGCTATAACTGTATTCTCTTGCATTCCTGCATAAATTCGGATCAATGGTATCAAAGTGGGCCTGCTCTTTCTCTGTTTTTCTTTTCATGTCCCCAATGCGGCCAGGGTATAAGGAGTTCAACCTTGCAACCCCGATGACCCCACATGGCGGAAGGAAAGAAAGACAAGGGAGTAGGAGATCCTATCAAAATCTTGCTCGAGGAGTCTCTCGAGAAACAGAGGAACGCAATGACGGATAAATTTTCCTAGATCCTTCAACGACTGCCCACTGGTGACACACATTAGGGGAATTTTGAGGTCTAAAATGGGCCTTGTAAGGAAATTATAAAATAATAGTGGAAAAAATCAAATAAGATTTGATGACATCATCAAATTTTAGAGGGAAAAATGAAAAAAAACTACTTTTTCAACTCATATTTTCAACTTATCTCCCAAATTTTTTACTCAAATTTCGAGCGAGAGTACTCATTGGATGCGAAATTTAATTCCTCATCCAAGGAGTACCCATGTTGCATACTTTTTATGGATCATACTACATGAAAAATGATAAATACATAAAAAAACGTGATTACAATCACGTTTTTTTATGTATTTCTCATTTTTCGTGTAGTAGAGTTCATAGAAAGTATGCAACATGGGTACTCTTTGGATGATGAATTAAATTTTTCATCCAACGAGTACTCCCACTCGACATTTGAGTAAAACGTTTGGGAGATAAGTTGAAAATATGAGTTGAAAAAGTAGTTTTATTATTTTATTATTTTTTAATATTTTTGCCCTTTTATTTAAAATGTGGTAAATCATCCCCCATGGTTGACATCATCATCTTGAATCTTAGGAGGCCCATTTTAGACCTCAAAATTCCCCTAATCTCTACATCCAAAACACATCCAACTCGTTCACCAGCAGGTCCATGAGAATCCCTGAACAAATCCCATCAGAAGTTCGGTAGAATCCCCCCCATGGAGGAACTTAACGCAATGGAGACCATTGCCTCCTAAGGAGGGAGGAATAATCTAGGTGGATATCGGTGGCATCCCACCTATTCCATTTGGACCCACAACATCAATTCTTTCATATTTGCAACTTCAGCACAACTTACTATCTTTAGTAGGTTTTCGGGTCCTGCATGCCTGGAGCCATTTTGGGGCATTAATGATCCAGGTGGATATTGGTGGCCACCCACTGAGTCCATTTGAACCCCCACCATCAGTTCTTTCAGTTTGTAAGTTTCAACACAACTTACTACTTTTAGCAGTTTTTCAGGTCCTGAACTTCCGGAGCCATTTAAAGGCCCTAAACGATGATTTTTGGGAAAACAGGGAGCAACATGGGTCATAGATCGATGTTTCTCACTCAAAATTTGTATTCCTCAGATAGATATTTCTAACGAGCTATTGAGAGCGTCAAACAGAGATCGGATGCCAAAGTTACGTCCTCGGGAAGTTGAAACACCAATTTACCCAAATGGGACCCACAGTTTTGGCGCTTCATCTCCTAGGGTTAGGTTTTTGGATGTTTCAAATTATAAATTATTTCTCAACAATAAATAGGCCCTCAAGCTTCACTATAATACAGTTTAGGGGCTGGTAGCCATCCCATCTCTTCTCAGGAATACGCTACTAGTGCCCTAGTTCGTCCATTTCCATTATTTCTATAAGCATGTTCCAGTCAGTTGTTTTGTAACACAGTTCATAGGCCTATAGCCAGCACATATCTTCTCAGAGATAAGCCTACCAACGCCCTAGCTGTTTATTTACATTCTTTTTGTAAAAAAAATTCAGTTCTGTAACACAGTTCAGAGGCTTGTAATCGCCACATCTCTTCTCAGAGATATGCTACCAGCGCCCTAGCTATTTTATTTCATTCATTCGATTATAATAAAATGAAGCATTATTGCCGCTGCATCTATGTATCTATGGCTATATCTATATTCTCTTACGTTTCTGCATAAATCTAGATCAGTGGTATCAGAGTGGGCCTGCTCTTTCTCTGTTTTTCTTTTCATGTCCCCAATGCGGCCAGGATATAAGGAGTTCAACCTTGCAACCCCGACGACCCCTGATGGCGAAAGGAAAGAAAAATGAGGGAGCAGGAGATCCTATAAAAATATTGCTCGAGGAGGCCCTCAAGAAATAGAGGAACACTATGACAGATAACTTTTCCCAGATCCTTCAATGGCTGCCCACCGGCCACACATCTACATCCAGCACGTTCGCCAACAAGTCCGCGACATCCTGGAAAAATCCAATACCAAGTTCAACAGAATTCCCTCCCCCCCCCAATGGAGGAACTTAACGTAATGGAGACCATTTCTTCCTAAGGAGGGAGGAATGATCCAAGTGGATATCGGTGGCCTCCCACCTATTCCATTTGGACCCACAACATCAATTATTTCAGTTTTGTAGCTTCAGCACAACTTACTATTTTTAGCAGTTTTTCAGGTCCTACATGCCCAGAGACATTTTGCGGCATTAATGATCCAGGTGGATATTGGTGGCCACCCACCTAGTCCATTTGAACCCCCACCATCAGTTCTTTCAGTTTGTAAGTTTCAGCACAACTTACTATTTTTAGCAGTTTTTCAAGTCCTGAAATTTCGGAGTTGTTTTGAGGCCCTAAACGATGCTTTTTGGGAAAACAGGGAGAAACATGGGTCATAGACCAATGTTTCTCACTCAAAATTTGTATTCGTCGGATAGATATTTCTAATGAGCTATTGAGCGCGTCAGACATAGATCAAATGCCAAAGTTACATCCCTGGGAAGTTGAAACACCAATTTACCCAAACGGGACCCGCCGTTTTGGTGCTTCATCTCCTAGGGTTAGGTTTTTGGATGTTTCGGATTCTACATTGTTTCTCAACAATAAATAGGCCATCGAGCCTCATTGTAATAGAGTTCAGGGGCAGGTAACCATCACATCTCTTCTCAGGGATACGCTACCAGTGCCCTAGTCCGTCCATTTCCATTATTTCTATAAGCATGTTTCAAACAGTTGTTTTGTAACACAGTTCATAGGCCTATAGCTGCCACATCTCTTCTCAGAGATAAGCCTACCAGCGCCCTAGCTATTTATTTACATTATTTTTGTAAACAACTTTCAGTTCTGTAACACAGTTCAGAGGCCTGTAGCTGCCACATCTCTTCTTAGAGATATGCTACCAACGCCCTAGCTATTTTATTTCAGTCATTTGATTATAATAAAATGAAGTATTATTTCCATTGCATCTCTATATCTATGGCTATATATGTATTCTCTTGCATTACTACATAAATCTGGATCAGTGGTATCAGAGCAAGCCTGCTCTTTCTTTATTTTTCTTTTCATGTCCCCAATGCGGCCACGGTATAAGGAGTTCAACCTCGCAACCCCGACGACTGCCCATGGTGGAAGGAAAGAAAGACGAGGGAGGAGGAGATCCTATCAAAATATTTCTCTAGGAGGCCCTCGAGAAAAAGAGGAACGTGATGATGGATAAATTTTCCCAGATCCTTCAACGGCTGCCCACCGGCAACACATCTACATCCAGCACGTTCGCCAACAGGTCCGCGACATCCTGGACAAATCCAATACCAAGTTCAGAAGAATTCCCCCCCCCCCCCATGGAGGAACTTAACACAATGGAGAACATTGCTTCCTAAGGAGGGAGGAATGATCCAGGTGAATATCGGTGGCCTCCCACCTATTCCATTTGGACCCGCAGCATCAATTCTTTCAGTTTTGCACCTTCATCACAACTTACTATTTTTAGCAAGTTTTTGAGTCCTGCATACCCGGAGCCATTTTGGGGCATTAATGATCCAGGTGGATATTGGTGGCCACCCACCAAGTCCATTTGAACCCCCACCATCAGTTCTTTCAGTTTTTAAGTTTCAGCACAACTTACTATTTTTAGTAGTTTTTCAGGTCCTGAACTTCCAGATCCGTTTTTAGGCCCTAAATGACGCTTTTTGGGAAAAGGGGTGCCACATGGGTCTTTGAACGATGTTTCTCACTAAAAAATTTTATTCCTCAGATAGATCTTTCAAATGAGCTATTGAGCGCATCAAACGGAGATCGGATGCCAAAGTTACGTCCCCGGGAAGTTGAAACACCAATTTACCCAAACATCACCCATAGTTTTAGTGCTTCATCTCCTAGGGTTAGGTTTTCAGACATTTCAGATTCTACATTGTTTATAAACAATAAATAGGCCCTCAAGCATCATTGTAATACAGTTCAGGGGCTGGTAGCCATCACATCTCTTCTCAGGGATACACTACCAGTGCCCTAGTTCGTCCATTTCCATTATTTCTATAAGCATGTTTCAGTCAGTTGTTTTGTAACACAGTTCATAGGCCTGTAGCCGCCACATCTCTTCTCAGACATAAGCCTACAAGTGCCCTAGCTGTTTATTTACATTTTTTCTATAAACAAATTTCAGTTCTGTAACACAGTTCAGAGGCCTGTAGCCGCCACATCTCTTCTCAGAGATATGCTACCAGTGCCCTAGCTATTTTATTTCAGTCATTTTATTATAATAAAATGAAGCATTATTTGCACTACATCTATGTATCTATGGCTATATCTGTATTCTCTTGCGTTCCTCAATAAATCTGGATCAATGGTATCATAACGGGCCTACTCTTTCTCTGTTTTTCTTTTCATGTCCCCAATGTGCCCAGGGTATAAGGGCTTCAACCTCACAAACCCAACGACCCCCCATGGAGGAAGGAAAGAAAGATGAGGAAGCAGGAGATCCTATCAAAATATTGGTCAAGGAGGCCCTCGATAAATAGAGGAATGCGACGATGGATAACTTTTCCCAGACCCTTCAATGGCTTCCCATCGACGACACATCTACATCCAACATGTTCACCAATAGGTCCGCGACATCCTGGACAGATCCAATACCAAGTTCAGCAGAATTTTCTCCCCATGGAGGAACTTAACACAATGGAGACCATTGCTTCCTAAAGAGGGAGTAATGATCCAAGTGGATATAGGTGGCCTCCCACGTATTCCATTTAGACCTGCAACATCAATTCTTTCAGTTTTGCAGCTTCAGCACAACCTACTATTTTTAGCAGGTTTTTGGGTCCTGCACGCCCGGAGCCATTTTTGGGAATTAATGATTGAGGTGGATATTGGTGGCCACCCATTGAGTCCATCTAAACCCCCACCATCAGTTCTTTTAGTTTGTAAGTTTTAGCACAACTTACTATTTTTAGCAGTTTTTCAGGTCCTGAACTTTCAAAGCCGTTTTGAGGCCCTAAATGAGGCTTTTTTGGAAAACAGGAAGCAACATTGGTCATGGACGAATGTTTCTCACTCAATATTTTTAGTCCTCAGATAGATCTTTCTAATGAGCTATTAAGCGCGTCAAACGAAAATCGGATGCCAAAGTTACGTCCCCGGGAAGTTGAAACACCAATTTACCCAAACGAGACCCACAGTTTTTGCGCTTCATCTCCTAGGGTTAGGTTTTTGGACGTTTTGGATTCTACATTGTTTCTCAAAAATAAATAGGACCTCGATCCTCATTCTAATACAGTTCAGGGGCTCGTAGCCATCACATCTCTTCTCGGGAATACGCTACCAGTGCCCTAGTTCGTCCATTTCCATTATTTCTATAAGCATGTTTCAGTCAGTTTTTTTGTAACACAGTTTATAGCCATGTAGTCGCCACATCTCTTCACAGAGATAAGCCTACCAGTGCCCTAGCTGTTTATTTACATTCTGTCTGTAAACAAATTTCAATTTTGTAACACAGTTCAGAGGCCTGTAGCCGCCACATCTCTTCTCAGAGATATGCTACCAGCGCCCTAGCTATTTTATTTCAGTCATTTGATTATAATAAAATTAAGCATTATTTCCACTGCATATCTATATCTATGGCTATATATGTATTCTCTTGCGTTCCTGCATAAATCTGGATTAGTGGTATTAGAGCGGGCCTGCTCTTTCTCTATTTTTCTTTTCATGTCCCCAATGTGGCCAGGGTATAAGGAGTTCAACCTTGCAACCCCAACGACCCCACATGGAGGAAGGAAAGAAAGACAAGGGAGTAGGAGATCCTATAAAAATCTTTCTCGAGGAGTCTCTCGAGAAAAAGAGGAATGCAATGACGGATAACTTTTCCCATATCCTTCAACGGCTGCCCACTGGTGACACATCTACATCCAGCATGTTCGCCAACAGGTCCATAACATCCTAGACAAATCCAATACGAAGTTCAGTAGAATCCCACCCCCCCCCATGGAGTAACTTAACGCAATGGAGACCATTGCTTCCTAAGGAGGGAGGAATGATCCGGGTGGATATCGGTGGCCTCCCACCTATTCCATTTGGACCCGCAGCATCAATTCTTTCAGTTTTGCAGCTTTAGCACAACTCACTATTTTTAGCAGGTTTTCCAGTCCTGCATGCCCAGATCCATTTTGGGGCATTAATGATCTAGGTGGATATTGGTGGCCACCCACTGAGTCCATTTGAACCCCCACCATCAGTTCTTTCAATTTGTAAGTTTCAGCACAACTTGCTACTTTTAGCAGTTTTTTAGGTCCTGAACTTTCGGAGTCGTTTTGAGGCCATAAACGACACTTTTTGGGAAAATGGGGAGCAACATGGGTGATAAATTGTTGTTGCTGACTCAAAAGTTGTAGTCCTTGGATAGATCTTTCTAACAAGCTATTTAGCGCGTCAAACGAATATCGGAAGCCAAAGTTACATCCCTGAGAAGTTGAAACACCAATTTACCAAAACAGGACCCACAGTTTTGGCGCTTCATCTCCTAGGGTTAGGTTTTTGGACGTTCAGATTCTACATTGTTTCTCAATAATAAATAGGCCCTTGAGCCTCATTGTAATATAGTGTAGGGGTTGGTATCCATCACATCTCTTCTCAGGGATATGCTACTAGTGCCCTAGTTCGTCCATTTCCATTATTTCTATAAGCATGTTTCAGTCAATTGTTTTCTAACATAGTTCATAGGTCTGTAGCTGCCACATCTCTTCTCATAGATAAGCCTACTAGCGCCCTAGCTATTTATTTACATTCTTTCTGTAAACAACTTTCAGTTTTGTAACACAGTTCAGAGGTCTGTATCTGCCACATCTCTTCTCACAGATAATCTACCAATGCCCTTGCTATTTTATTTCGGTCATTTGATTATAATAAAATGTAGCATTATTTACGTTGCATCTATGTATCTATGGCTATATCTATATTCTCTTGCATTATTGCATAAATTTGGATCAATGATATCAAAGCAGGCCTTCTCTTTTTGTTTTTTTCTTTTCACATCCCCAATACAGCCAAGGTATAAGGAGTTCAACCTTGCAACCCCAACGACCCCCCATGGCAGAAGGAAAGAAAGACGAGGGCACAGGAGATCCTATCAAAATATTGCTCGAGGAGGCCCTCGAGAAACAGAGGAATGAAATGATGAATAAATTTTCCCAGATCCTTCAACGGTTTCCCACCGGCGACACATCTACATCCAACACATTTGCCAATAGGTCTACGACATCCTGGACAAATCCAATACCAAGTTCAGCAGAATTTCCCCCCCATGGAGGAAATTAACGCAATGGAGACCACTGCTTATTAAGGAGGGAGGAATGATCCAGGTGGATATCGGTGGCCTCCCACCTATTCCATTTGGACCCGCAGCATCAATTCTTTCAGTTTTGCAGCTTTAACACAATTTACTATTTTTAGCAGGTTTTTGGGTCCTGCACGCCCGGAGCCATTTTGGGGCATTAATGATCTAGGTGGCTATTGGTGGCCTCTTTCATTTTGGAAGTTTCAGCACAACTTACTATTTTTAGTAGTTTCTTAGGTCCTAAACTTCTAGATCCATTTTGAGGCCCTAAATGACACTTTTTTCGAAAATGGGGATGCTCACTCAAAATTTGTAGTCCTTGGATATGTTAGAAAATTAAATATTATAGAGCAATGAAACACATAAAATATGCAGAAAATATAAGCACACAAAACACATAAAACCAGAGAGACACAGATATACGTGGTTCACCTAGTTTGGGCTACGTCCACCCCGAACAACGAGTCCTTCCTTTATATTATCCAACAAAAATGAAGAGACAAAACCTATAGCAGATCCGCTGTAATATCCTCTATTCTCTCTCACAGTCTCCCTCTCTGTTTCTCACTCTGATAATACACACATAATACACAGCCGCAATACAATACCCTTATATATACAAGGGGGTTGCCTTCTAGGGCAAAAAACCCTAATCTAAACATAACTTCTACCGTCAGATCATTTGCCTAATGAACGGCCCAGATTGACTAGAAATTACTATACTTTTACAAGGCAATTTTACATCTGTTTTTAGCTTCGGGGGCGCTACCCCCGAATCCCAGCCAGGGGGGGCTCCGAAAAGCGCTGCCGCCCCCCCCTGGACCCCCCATGGCAGCGATTAATTTCGGGCGGCGTTGCCGCCCCTTTTTAAGGTACAGGGGTCCAATGCTGTGATACAAAAGTAAACAAGATAATGGGGCTCACACCCAACATTCTCCCACTTGGGGCGGTTGTCCGCAACTCCATGTTGCTTTGTTGCTGAACAATGACTCTCTTTGGTTTGATTTTGTTCCTCATCTTCATCGTCATCCTTGAAGACCAATTGAAACTAAGCACATTCTCAGTTTCTCCCTGGTTACAACTTTTGTTAGCATATCTGCAGGATTCTGGCTAGTGTGTATCTTTTCCAGCTTCAACTCTCCATCTTCCAATACTGACCATATGAAATGGTACTTGAGATGTATGTGTTTAGTCCTGGAATGAAATGCTGAGTTCTTTGCAAGATGAATGGCACTTTGGCTATCACTGTATAACATGCCCATATCATGCTTCTTACCTAATTCATCCATAAACCTTTGTAACCAAATTATTTCTTTACTAGCCTCTGTAGCAGCAACATACTCTGCTTCTGTTGTTGAAAGTGCAACAACACTTTGGATTTTTGAAACCCAACTGACAGTTGTTCCACCTACGGTAAATACATATCCTGTAGTGCTCCTCCTGTTATCTCTGTCACCTGCCATATCTGCATCAACATATCCCTGTAGAGCAATGTTTGAACCACCAAAGCATAATGCTTGATTTGTGGTACCTCTCAAATATATGAGAATCCATTTTACTGCCATCCAATGTTCTTTTCCTGGATTGTTCATGTACCTGCTTACAACTCCCACTGCATGTGAAATATCAGGCCTTGTGTAGACCATTGCATACATTAAGCTTCCAATTGCTGATGCATATGGAACTTTAGACATATAGTCCATTTCTTCTTGGGTCTTGGGGCACATCTCCTTACTAAGTTTGAAATGGATAGCAAAAGGTGTACTAACTGGTTTTGCATTGTGCATATTAAATATTTTCAACACCTTTTCTATGTACTCATTCTGAGACAGTGTTAATTTGTGATTTTTTTTGTCTCTAGTTATCCTCATACCAAGGATTTGTTTTGCAGCTCCCAAATCCTTCATTGCAAATGAATTTGCCAATTTTCTTTTGAGCACATTTATTTCCTGCATGTTAGACCCTGCAACAAGCATGTCATCTACATACAATAACAATATAATATATCTGCCATCATTTTGCCTTTTTAGATAAACACAATGATCAGAGTGACATCTAGTATAACCTTGTTCGGACATAAACTTGTCAAATTTTAGATACCACTGCCTTGGAGCCTGTTTTAAGCCATACAAGCTCTTCTTTAACCTGCACACCAATTTTTCTTTCCCTTTTACCTCATATCCTTCTGGTTGCTGCATGTATATCTCTTCCTCCAAATCTCCATGGAAAAATGTTGTCTTTACATCTAACTGTTCAAGATGTAAATCTTCCATATCTCATCAAGAACCGCATATTCCTTGCTTTCTTTTTCCTGTTTCTTTTCCTGCAATTGATTCTTATACAAGACCTTTTCATTGAATATTACATCTCTGCTCCTAATGATTTTTTGATTTTCATAATCATATAAGCGATAACCAAAATCATTAGCACCATATCCAATAAAGGTACATTTCTTTGATTTAGCCTCAAGCTTTGTTTTGTTTTCTTTATTAATATGGACAAAGGCCTCACAACCAAAAGGCTTTAAAAAAGAGTAGTTTACCTTTTTACCTGTCCATGCTTCCTCTGGAATACCACCATCCAAGGAACTTGAAGGCCCTCTGTTTATTAGATAAACAGCAGTATCTACAGCATCTGCCCAAAATTGTAAAGGCAATCATGCATGCAATCTCATGCACCTTGCACGCTCCATGATTGTTCTGTTCATCCTTTCTGACACACCATTTTCTTGTGGTGTTCTTGGAACTGTCTTCTCTCTGCGAATTCCATGCTCTGAACAATACTTATCAAACTCTTTGCTGCAATACTCACCTCCATTGTCTGATCTGAGACACTTCAACTTCTTTCCTGTCTCAATCTCAACCAAAGCTTTCCATTTCTTGAAAGTATCAAATACATCAGATTTATTCTGAATACAATAAATCCATGATTTTCTAGTTGCATCATCGATAAAAGTAACATAATAACGAGAGCCACCGAGAGATGATACCTGAGCAGGTCCCCATACATCTGTATGCACAAGCTCCAATTTTTCGCTCTTATTTTCTTTCCCAACTCTGAGAAATCTGACTCTCTTCTGTTTTCCATAAATGCAATTCTCACAGAAATCCAAATCAACATTCTTCAAACTTGGCAACAAATTTCTTGAGTGAAGAATCTTCATTCCCTTCTCACTCATGTGTTCGAGCCTATGATGCCATAATGCTGCATCTGCTCCTTTGGAAGTTAAAGCATTAACAGAGTTAGAAATACCATTGCATAAATAGAATGTACCAACCTTTTCACCTTTTTCTATTACCAGCGCTCCTTTGGTGACCTTCCAAGTTTTATTTGTGAAAGTTGTCACACAACCTTCACTGCCTAACTGCCTTGTTGAAATCAGATTTTTCTTCAGATCTGGAACATGCCTTACCTCCTTTAGTAGCCATTGGTTTCCATTCTGTTGTTTTACAAGAACTTTACCCATTCCAACAATTTTACGGGGTTTATCATCACCCAAATGAACTTGTCCAAAATCTCCTTGAACATAGTCATGAAAATATTTCTTATCAGGTGTGGCATGGAATGAAGCCCCTGAATCTACAACCCAAGAATCGGTAACATTTTCGAAAGAA